>PVJC01009199.1:0-46506 GCA_004026665.1 Murina feae | reverse complement strand
GCCACTCACTTTGATATATATAGTAATTTCAAAAGGTTTTTGAAATTTGGAAGCATCTCTATTTTGTAACAAATTATTTTACATTTTCACCTACTTAGTCCTTAACTTCTTCAATAACCCCTAAACTTATTAATTTTCATTATGTCATATTGTAGACTTTGATTTCAGTGATAGACTTTGATATCAGTGCTACAAACAAGTCCAACATGTTTCTAGATTGTCACTTCTGTAGCTGATTTTTGTCATAGCATCATGACAGCATTTAAAAAAAAAATATTTTTAATGATTCCAGAGAGAAAGGGATAGGGAGAGAGAGAAACATTAATGATGAGAAGCATTGATCAGCTGCACGCCTCCTCGTGGGGATGGAGCCCATAACCTGGGTATGTGCTTTTGACTGGAATTGAACCTGGGATCTTCTGTCCGCAGGCCAATGCTCTATTCACTGAGCCAAACCAGCTAGGACCATGAGAGCATTTTTGAAATTTTGTTAAAGTCTCTCTTTGTCCTTTAAAATGGTCCTTACCATCAATCAGTTTTTTCCTCAAATCAAATGCAACATTCTTCTTTTTTTCCCACCAGTTTCAATTTTTTTAAATTATTTTTTTCTATTTACACTGAGTTTATATGAGGCTTCCTTCTCATTGCTTTCACATTTATCAGACAGAATGAGTTTTTAAGTGTCCATAATGTGCCTGGCTGGTGTGGGTCAGTGGTTGAGCATCGACCCATGAACCAGGAGGTCACAATTTGATTTCTGGTCAGGGCACATGCTGGAGTTCAACCCTCAGTAGGGAGCATGCAGGAGGCAGCTGATCAACGATTCTCTCTCATCATTCATGTTTCTATCTCTCTCACCTTCTCTCCTCTCTGAAATCAATAAAAATATATTTTAAAAATTTAAAATGTCCATAATGTACCTCAAGGCAAAGCACAAATAAAACAAAAACATGGTAGATTAACAACAAAAAGGAGAAACTGACCTAATTGTGCAGAGGGAAAACACCATCAAGATGGCAGAGCAGCCTCTGTCCCCCCCACAAAGGTCACCCATTAGACAGCTCCTCATGAGGGAAAACAGCTCTGGAAGAGCTCTGGAGTCCACTGAAGAAACCTCAGCAACTCAGCAGAACAACAAAAGCCAGAGTAATTGCAAATACAGAGAAGGGAGACAGTTTCATTTTGCCTGAATCAGCCCCTCCTCCATGGAGGCATTGTTCAGCGCCCAAGGGAATTTCCCAGCTAGAAAAGAGTTTCCCTTGCCAGGAAAGGATGAGAGGGTGAGCAGTCAGCTTCCCCAGCCCTTCGAGGCATCGCACGAAGATCCGGCTTAGATCTTGCCCCACCCAGACTGCAAAGCCGAGGCATGCAGAGATGGCTATGAACACGACGGGACCATGCAGCCAGAGTCATCAGGGTTCTCAGCGACTGGTTCTATAGATAGATCCAGTGTTTTTTGCCTCTGAAGAAGGAACCAGCGGGCAGCGTGTCTACAGATTTCACCAGTTTTTGCTCCCCAACTATTCAAGCCACCTGAGTTCCTCCTCACTCCCTCCCATCCCTGCTCCCACTGGAGCCTGGTAACCGCACCAGCAGCCAGCCCGTGCCACTGTGGCTATGGGAGTGCAAGATACCAGCACGGACCTTCACAGCAGATGCCCAGCCTTGTGTGCACCGCGAGAGCAGCTCCAGCTATGCAGTTATACTCTGCAATCCCGATGCCAGTCACAGCCCCCACTGCTGTGTCCATCCCTGGGGGAAGACGGTGTAGCTATGGAAGACCACAGTGACAGTCAAGGCCCCACAGTTGCTTACAGGTTCAAATCAGGCCCTGTCTTCTGTCACTGGCCTGCACCACTGTGTTTACCTCTAGCCAGCCATTCCAGCTGTGCAATGCATCTCCCCAGCCCAACCCCAACACTAGCCTCCAATGCAGTGCACCTGTAGTGAAATACAGCAGCCTGAGTAGTATACGTAGCCAATCAGGACCCCTGCAGCTTCTCATGTGCTGCAGTTAGCTGCAGACTGGCCGCCTTCCCTGGCCTTCACCACTGTGTGTCTGCAAAAGGCCCCTGCCATGACACAGGAACCTGAAGCTGGCCCCTGCAGGCAAGTGTGTATACACCACTATCTTTGGCCCTAACTGCTGCCTTCTGTGGAACATAGTCACTGGACCTGGAGATGCTGCTGAAGACCCCTACAGCCCTTGAAGCCATTGCAGACTCCTCGCTGTGCTTGCCAGGAACCACAAGGTTGTTAATGTTGTGGACTCTACCAGCCTCAGCCAAAGAGACAGCATGTCCTCCTGACCCCTTGCCACCACACACTTGTGCCCTACACCACTAGACTCAATGTGCTACAATATGCCCCCACCCACAAATAAGAGTCCTCCCATACTGAAGTCAGTTCATAAAGTCTGAAGAGGTGGCTCCTTCTGCAAATGTTGCAGACATTTATGCAAGGCTACTGAAATCATGGAGAATCAGAGAAACATGAATCTACCAAAAGAACACAGTAAACTTCCAGTAGCTAGCCGGCTTGAAGGGAATGGATTTCCAGGAATTACTCAATAAAAAATTCCAACTACTTGTTCTGACGAGTCTCAGAGAGCTACAGTTACACAGATGAATACTTTAACAGCATCAGAAAAACAATGTGACAGAAAACATGAAATAAGATCCAAATAGAAATTTTGGAGCTGAAGGACTTAATGACTGAACTAAAGGATTCAGAGAGCTTCAATAGTAGACTTGACCAAGCAGAAATCGGGAACCTTGAAGACAGATTATTTGACATTATGCAATAAAAGGAGAAAAAGAGTGAAAAAAGCTATGTGATCTATTGGGATACATTAAAACAATCAGTTTAAAAATCATTAGACTTCTAGAAAGAAAAGAGAGGAAAAATAAACAGAAAGCTTATCTGAAGAAATAATGCTGAGAACTTCCCAAATCTGGGAAGATATTTGGGCACCAACGTTCATGAAACTTACAGATTACTAAAGAAACTCAAATAAAAAAGATCCTCTTCAAGACACATTATAATACAACTGTCAAAGTAAGAAGAGCTTTTTAATAAAAAGGCAAATAAATTTCACTTCATATTCTTAATCCTTCTATGAGCCCCAGGTACTCCTTTATAAATATTCTGACAGTTGTAAAGTTCTAACAGTGTCTACTAACCATGAGTCAGATATAGTTAATTGCAGGGTCAAAGGGAGCTGACCTCAGGTGCCAACCACAGCAGCTGAGGATTCAGGTCTTCAGGAGTTTCACCTGGCACAGGTAAGCATCAAAACACTTCCTCAATGGAGGAAAACTATGCCACATGCCTGTGGTAACCCCACAGAGCCCCGCTCTGTTCCTGGAGTGGAAAAACTTTCAAAGCAAGATGTTGTGGTACTGACTACATCCCAGAAACATCGAGCAGGAAGAGATAATGGAGATTGTCTCATCCAAACTCCTCACTTTGAGATGAAGATCCCGAAGCTAAAACAAAGTGGGAAGTGCTACGCAGGGCAAAGCACTTTAACCCTGTTATCTTTCCAGACAGTGGATTAGTGGTGACGCTGAAATGCCACGGCTCAGCTCGGGCTCTGCACTAACCTGAAACCTTTTCTGACTTCCATTTTGATATTCATCCTTTATTTACTATTGTGTTAAATCAGTTTTCATTAATACCTCATTTTTATGTGTTTTTTTGTTTTTTTAGTTTGAAGAGAGAAAATCGTGTACTCCAATGGAATTTTATACTTCATACTTTCAATCATATCTTCATTTTTTAAAATTTTCCCTAGAATCATGTTTTCTTCTTTTCAGTTCTCAAAGAGTTTTATTTGTCTTTGAATATAGTACATAGAGTAGTTATAGTGTACAAGGTCTAAAACCAGGCAGCCAGGGACTTGACACCTGGCTCTCCCACTTACTGTGTGACCTTCTGCAAATTACCTGAACTCTCAGTGCCTCAGTTTTCTCATCTAGAAAAAGGACATTAAAAAGGCCACTTACTTCACGTGTCCATTGTGAATAGTGAATGGATCACTATATTAGCCTGGCACCTCGCAAGTGTTCAATAATGTTATCTGAGGCTAATGGTGAATTCTTACGTCAAGGATGGTGTTATCCTTGCCACCTAGCATATTTCAGGCTATTGTTCCTCCTTGAATGAATAATTTATAAATATTTAGAAAATTACAATTAATATGGAAAGAAGAAAGATGTCACAAGATTGTTGAAGCTTCTGAGAAAGTATTACTTTATTGAAAGCTGAAAACATGGCCCTAGAAGAGCATCATGGGTACAGAACCCACACTGCACGTGGAACCACTAAGGCAGATGGAGACCTTGCTTCTAAACCCACCAGTTATGTACCCTTGGGAGAATCTTTCCCATTTTTGGGAAATAAGCTTCTTTATCTACAAAATAGAGATAAACTGGTTGCTAAGGTTTGTTTTCAAGATAATCTGACATCGTGGGTATGAAAGCACTTTGAAGCTATAAAAAGTCATAACAATAAAGAGTGGGCATTATTATTTTTACTTCTTTTGGGAAAGAAAAGATACTTGATTTTCAACATTAGGTGCAATATGGTTCTATTATGTCAGATGAATGAGACTGATCAGTGAGGGGCTTTTTGAAGAGAGACTTGGGTTTGCACATCAATTGTATGTGTAAATTGTAATCTCGTCAAGGCCTTTATTCAAATCTTGGAGTTGGAGATAGTTGCATATAAAGTATAGAGTTTATAAGATTAAATACAATAGTATTTTTCAGTTGAATAATTGTACCTTATAATTAAGTGCTTATCATGTGTCAGTAGGTAATGAAATTTTCTTATAATTGCCGCTTTGAATGGGTCGAGGGGCTGATTATTAGAGAGCACCTTTCAGATAATTGCAAGTTAACAGGGTTGATCATCTTATCCTCCAAGGTGGGTCTAATTTCAAGACCCATGCTGGATTGGAAAGGAACCATCTACTAGTAAAGAGTGCACAGGTCTGCTGTGGCTTCTACCAGCACAGGTTGAGTAGGCCTCCCCCAGCACCTCACCTGAGCTTGGTTACTTCCCAGCTCAAGGGGCATTTTTTTCTGAAAGTGAAAAGATTTCTGTCTTTATGACAATAATCTATGTTTTTGAGTGTGGGGTTTATAGTGCTCCAGGGCAGATGTTCTCAGTTGGAGGGCTGGCTTTAGTTGTCAGGTTGCTCTCATGACTAAGTCATCTGCTGCTTGCTTTTCTGCGCTGCACAATGGTTCTAGACATTGATGGCACAGAATCAGAACATTAGTTATTTTGACTTGTCATTATTGAATAACTTCACAGATAAACAGTATGCATGCTTACAAAAACATGCTTTCTTAGGATCCTCTCTCCAGCTGACTTAATGATGAGTGAGCTACTCCATACAATAGCCTCATAATTATGTTAAATCCGGTAGAGCCAAAGACTGTACTAACTCATCATCCCTCATTGCTAGTGACTCTCTTCTTTCCAGGCTCAAATCTGAGTTTTCACCCTGATTTGTTTGCGAAGAGAAACTGAATTAGTGTCCTATTGACACTGTAAAAACTACAACCAAGTTAGTAGTTTAAGAAACAAAAATATATTCTCTTACACTTCTGAAGGACAGAAGTTAAAAAGTCTATCAGGCTAAAAACTCCAGGTGTTGGCAGGGCTGGTTCCTTCTGGGGTCTCTAAGGGAAAATCTATGCCTGGCCCTTTCCACCAGCACATAGCAGCATCTTGCTTCTGTTGTCACATTACCTTCTCCTCTCTCAACTCCTGCTCCCCTTTATAAGGACCTCATGATTACATCAGCCCACCCCCCAAATCCAGAATCATCTATCTCCCCATCCCAAGATCCGTAACTTAGTCATGGCTGCAGCCCTTTCTACCGTGGTAGGCAGCACATTCACAGGTCTTGGGAGAGTAGGATGTGGACATCATTGCGGGGGCCATTGTTCAGTCTCCCACAGCACCGAAGAGCACTTTGTGCACTAAACTAAAACCCGGTCTGAACAATCCCTTGTTTCTGGTTCTTGCAGGGGGTACGTGGGGGGAGTAATCTCTCTAATGCCCTCCTTTGGTTTTTGCATTTTAAATGTAGCTGTGAAGTTTCCCTCCACTCTGGTTGACAGATCCATAGATAAGTATTAGAGTCAGCAGGGCCCTGAAGTTACATACCTGAGGGGTGTGTGTGTGTGTGTGTGTGTGTGTGTGTTTGCTGGCCCAGGAGTATCCTGTCTTGGGCTCCACCTACCCCCATTTCCATCCTCAAAACTGGGCCAGCCAGACCCAATTTGCCTAAAGAGTTCAACACCATGTGGCAGCATTGGGCCATGCATCGCGCTGCATGTGGGCAAGATCGCCTTTCACTCGCTTAGATACAAACCCTTTGAGGGTTTCCTCAGCCCAATATTCACTCTTAGAACAGGGGAGAAAGAAGAAAGGCAAGGGGAGGAAGTAGAATAACGCATTTCCCCTGTCACAGTGAACACTGAGAAGACCCATCCATTCCAACACCTTGGACCAGGAACACTACTCTCCAATGCAGGAATTAAGGGCAGTTGAGGGCCAGGGAGGTTTTATGCTTTTATTTACCCAACAGGCAGATCAACCCTATGGGGTTAATGCAAACATTCAAAATGTACTCAACACAGGTATTTTGTAGACTGATGAGAATTTTTGAGAAAACAATATGGAGAGATTGTTTTTATGAATTTTGCGATTGTATCTTTTGAAAAAGACAGTGGAAAATGTTTCTTGAGTGTTCACCATGAGGAAACCGCTGAGCTGAGATTTGGAATGAATGTCACCAAATAATCTTCAGTGTGGCCCAAGGTTTCAGCCCAGGTAGTGGAAGCATCTGTCAGCAACTTCTCCTGTGAGGTATGACCATCCACAGAGGACAGCTGATTAATTTTGGGCTGAAATGTTTAGAAAATGTTAAAACAACATATTTACTAAGTTGATAGTGACACAGCTTTGAAGATTGAATGAAAGTTGAGTGCTTTTTCTAAAGGCACCAGGTTTCAGCCAATGCGAACTCCTTGCAGACTACCCCAGTCCCTTCAGAGCTGGTAATTCATCCCAATTCCAGGAGTTCCCCCAAAGAGACTTTAGTGAAATACCAACAATAAAAGTTTGTGAAAGGAACCTGAAGAAAAAAAGAATAATCCATCTGAACAACACAGGTAACCCAATCTTAGAGTTGTAAACAGAACAGTTCTCCTGAACATAGAAAACAATGCTAACCAATTTGAGCAACGCACATTTCAAATTTGGTGATGGGCCAGTGCTTGCTACACATTTGTGATGTGTATTACTAAAAAAGATCTGGGCAAATTGCAATACATTTGTGCAAATTTTATGCGGAAGGAAACAATTTTTAAACAACAAATCGTAAATTACAAAACCACAAGGTAGAGACATAAAGGATTTACTGACTCTTCCTGGATATACCTTCCAACCTCCTGTTAGGAAGAGATTGCTAGTTCATCTTTTTCCTTTTTCTTTCCCTCTACCCCCGCCTGCAATTATATATTATCCATGATCGTTGGCTTCTTTTTAAAGTATAATTTATTTCTTAAAGACAAATATTTTCTTAAAACTTTACACAGCATCTTGAGAGAACATACACATATCTGCCTCTGTGTAATTTTAATTTGCATCCCCTTATTTCAGTCTGGATGTGACATCATGCTAATCCTTTTATTTCCCCTGAGCAAAGTTGACAGGAGAGAGTTAATCAACTGCTTCATATGTCTTTCAACATCAAAATCATTTCTTCACCTAAAATTAAATGGTTCATGTCAGAAAATACTAAAATGTGGGATAGCCTGAAATGAACTAATGAAGCCAAAGCCGTGTCTGGTGGGGAAACTGAGGAAGGCAGGAGGCATCCATTCTGGCTCTGAGGTGGAGCCAACAAAAAGAGTGAGTGGACCTCCCAGCCAGGTTCTGCCCAGTGGTGTTTCCTGGGTGTTTCTCAGCAGCTTCCAGGAGACAGGAGGTCCCCTTAGGGACTCTTTGCTGCTGTCACTCCTGCCCTCCCAGCTGTCTTCCACACCTGGGCCCCAGAGAGCCCTGGGGCTTCTGGGAAATGGAAAGTGGCTCTTGCTAAATTGTTCAAGACTTTGATGTCGAAGTCACTTTCTTGAATAATCCTGAATGACCACAGAAATGATTGGAAGAAAACCTACCCATTGATCAATTCCCTCCAACTTGAATGCACTGGCTCCGCAGTAATCCTACCTAAGACTTTCATAAAGACACTTTTATTTGAAGATCTAAAGGACTGCTCGCTAAGCACCTCCTGCCAAATGGGAATCATTGCAGATCCCGGCCCAACCCTGTTTGTGGAAATAGCAATATTGCACGTTACTCTGTGAAAGAACTTCTCTACATGGGATAAAGGAACTAATGAGAGGCGAGAGTCCTTCCCGGGAGATACTTTCCTGCCTGCTGGGGAGAAAGGAAAATCTTAACTCCAAATTCTTCTGTTCACTCCAAAGCCTTCCTGACCAGCCTCAGGCTGAAGTTACTTGGGCTTTACATCAGTAAATTCAAGTGTCTGTTGTGGTTAGCACTTCTGTACTTTAATGGTATTTTCCTAATTTGAAAAATAAAATTTGTTCAAAGCAAAAGACTATTTGGAAAATTAAAAAACTTTAAATTCATCTTGATTGTTAAAAGTATTACAGATATCCCCTCTCCCTCCTACTGGCTCCCTCCATCCCACTCCTGCCCCTCCGCAGGCCTTCAGCTTTATTCAGAGCATCAGCATGCACACAATGGCAAGCACTATAAACATTTTGATGTATTGTTCTTTAGACTTCTTTTTTTTTCTACAAAGGTGTCATGTTTTCCTCAAAACAGAAAGTAAAGCACCTCACTGATGAGATAAATTTCTCTTTTACCCAGCAATATGTTATATTCAGCCCAGGCCAAAACAATAGGATCCTACGACATGGTATTTTTTAATGACTTCACAATATTCTATTTAAGAATCCATTTTAGTTTAACCAATTCCATATGGTTGGATATTTAGGTTAATTCAATTTTTATGTTTTTAAATATGTACCATAACAAACGTCTTTGAAACCAGGAGTAATTTTTTAACATAAGGTAGATCTCTGTATCTAAAATTTCTGGTTAAAATATGTATACTTGCAAGAATTTTCAAACATTTTATTCAATTGTTCTGCAAAAAGATCATACAAATTTTATTTCATGCCAAAAATATACAAGTGTCTAGTTTTTTGACACTACTACCAAATTAAATACTATTTTTAAATTTTGTCCAAATTGATATAAGATTAGCTGAACATCAAATGTCTAAGTGCTTTATTTCACTATTGGTGAGAGTGGACATGCTTTCATGCTTGCTTGTGCTATTTCATGTCTACTGATTAGATGTATGTTTCATAAAACTGTCTTTTGCCCATTTTAACCCTCTTCTTACAGACTTATAAGCTATATTTAAACACTGAAAAGCTAAATAACTTGTCATAATTGTTGTAAATTTGACTTAGTTATGATTCTTTAAACTCAGAAGCACAGAATTCTTCTTATCTGAACAGCTCTCTCTCTTTTCTTTCTTTGTTTTTTGTTTGTTTGTTTTTTGCTGTAGTGCTATGCCTCTGAAGTTTTTCTCTTCAATTTTCCTATTGAATGTGCTTTTTATTATAACTTTAATCCATTAGAGTTTGACTTGATGGATTTCATATGATAAGGTTCAATTGTCTTTATTTTTAAAGGGCTAGACGTTCATGTACATGGAGGTAGGTACTAAACGGGGAAGGCGCCCCATAGAGAAAAATGGCCAAATGGTGAAAACACCTGTGAGTTCTGTGCTCTTGTCTCACCACTAAGTGTGTGTGGCAGGCAAGTTTCTTGACTGCTCTAAGTTTCAGTAATGTCTGCAAAGTTGCTATGGGATGAAAGGAAATAAAACTTTATAAAAAAGGAGTACCTATATTATATATATTACATGAAAGGATTTGGAATGGTGGAGGTTGTGGGGTATAGAACTCCAGTTTTCGTTGTTTTTTTTAAAAAAATAATTTATTTAATTACTTTGCCTTTTAAAAATAATTTAATTTTTAAAATTACTTTATTTTTAATTTATTATTTTTATTTTCCCGCATCACCATTTCCCCCCCTCTACAACCTCCTCCACCTCATCCCCCAACAATCACCACACTGTTGTCCATGTCCATGAGTTCTTTTTTGCTTAGTACCCCCTCTAACCTGCCTTCCCCAGAGCTGCCTGCCTGTTCTCTATCTATAAGACTGTCCCTATTTTGCTGGTTAGTTCAGCTTGTTCATTAAATTCCATATATGAGTGAAATAATTCATTTCCAACCTTGATTCTAAGGAAAACCCTTTCAGGGAAATAAGAAAAGTAGAGGAAAATGGGAGATTTAGGGTTAAGAAAAAAGAATACATGTGGTTCTTTTCCTCTTCCACTTCCCAGTTTTGAACAAGAAAACGATCCGACTGCATCTAAGGAGAACTTCGGCCTGTGCGTTCCACTGTAGCCGCACTTCTCCCACGGCTGTGCGGTACTCAGAACACCACACGCAGCTAAGTGCTGAGTTCCCTCTTGCCCTGTGTAAGGCTCTCCCCTCTTCTCCTTCTCCTGCTCCCACAGCTCCTTCATAAAAAGGTGTTTTTTTCCAATGTTTTGTTTTTATAAATAACTGTCAGTACCAAGCGCTATAGGAGGTTAAAACATGCATTTAAAGCCTAATATTTATATAATTTGGCAATACTGGGAAAAGATTACCCTTGAGAAACTTTGGGAGTATTTAACAGGCTCTCATAAAAATGTAGGTAGGGTTGAATGTCTTTCAGTTATAAGGGGGGTTATTACTATCACACCAGAACAGATTGGTTTAGTTGGTGGATTTTTAAAAGTAGATTAGTTTTAAGTTGTTAAGATATCTATATTACCCCCATGTGTAATGATCTTTTCTTAAAAAAAAAGTATTTTTCTGTTATCAGTACAGTCTTTTTTTATTTCTAAAATAGGGGAAATGTTGTTAGCATCAGCCACTTTTACTAATCAGGGTCTAATTCTAAAAGAAGCATTTTCATGTTTATTTGTAAAGAGATAATATATATCCTGAATAACAAACTCTATGAGCAAATAGCTTAAGTTTTACTTTACCAATAGGTGCTTCTATAGGCTTTCTGAAAGTACACCTGAGCAGAGAAGGGGAGACATCTGGTGGATGCCAGTTGGAAAGAAAAGAATGCAAAAGTCACCGGAGACCAGCCGGGACCTAGAGAGGATCCTTCCTTCCTTCCTCCCTGCCTCCCTCCCTTCCTTCCTTCCTTCCTTCCTTCCTTCCTTCCTTCCTTCCTTCCTTCCTTCCTTCCTTCTTCCTTTCTCTCTCTCTCTCTCTCTCTCTCTCTCTCTCTCTCTCTCTCTCTCTCTCTTTCTTTCTTTCTTTCTTTCTTTCTTTCTTTCTTTCTTGACAATAATGAGCAAATAAAAGATGACAGAAGGAAAGCATGTTGAAGTTCTTAATGCTTACTGGTTTTCCTTGGTTAGCAACAGTTAAAATAGTTTTAAATTAGACTGAATATTTTAAAATTTAGATATGTATCTTTTTCTCTAGCTAACAAGCTCTTCTAAGTCTTTAATATGCTAGGTTTAGTCCTGATCCAGGGATTCATACATTTTTTGGGGGGGAGGGGGTGAAAATAAAAATGAGTAATCCAAGTATATGTGGGGAAAGTTTTCTCATAATGTGTTTTTCGTAAAGAGTGTTCTACTCCTGGGAAAATATGCCCCCATCCACTGGCGGAAGTACACAGAGATGAAGTCATTTTCATTAAGCATTGTTTGCAAAAATCAAACAGCTAGAAACCACTTGGATTTCCACTCTAGAGGAATGATTCAATAAATCAAAGGATGTCAACATAATGAAACATTAACCATTAGAATGAATGAAGTAAGTTTGTATTATCATTAAACTATTTACTAAATATATTTTAGTATTAAATCATTTATATAAAAATGTGTGTATGTTAAAATTATTTAGAAGTTCACAGAATACATATTCTGACTGAACGCTGAATGATCAAGTGTTAAAATCCATATTCAGCTAGTGCTGAGGCCAAATCCAAATATTACTATTAATAAATGTGGAACAAAAGAAAATATCTCATCGCTTATTAAATATAATGATGACTAAAATTTTTACTATTAAAAATTTTGGTGGGGATATACTGGAAGTTTAATATTACAGTAAAGGTGAAATACGTTCTCAGCATTTGACACAACTAATTTGTTCTTAGGGTCAAATTACTGTAATCTTGTTATACTAAGATTACAATTTACTGTAATCTTGTTATACTAAGAAGATATTCATTTCCAAATGGCATTTTTTATAATGTCATTTCACTTTTGTACAGCAGAATCTAATTCAGGATAAAGAAAGTTAATCCATTCTTTAGATGGAACATTGTATTATAACTAAAAATCACAATGACTCTTTTTTATTTTTAAATATATTTTATTGATTTTTTACAGAGAGAAAGAGAGAGGGATAGAAAGCTGGAAACATGGATGAGAGAGAAACATCCATCAGCTGCCTCACTGGGGATGTGCCCGCAACCACGGTACATGCCCTTGACCTGAATCGAACCTGGGACCCTGTAGTCTGCAGGCAGACGCTCTATCCACTGAGCCAAACCGGTCAGGGTCACAGTGACTCTTTATTAATTATTTACATATATATTTCCCTGCTGCTCTGTAAGCTTTCTGGGGAGGGATCTATTCACTTTATAAATTCAGACCTCTAACAGGTCTTATCAGATTAATGAATAAAAGAATTTTAAAAATCCCGTATGGTGATCCAAAATCTTCCAGAAAAAACAACTAGGCTGTGTTTCCCAGCATCCTTTGCAGCTGAGGTAGACACGTGACTGGAACAAGCAAAACGACTGTGTAGCTGTGCAGGCTGAGCTCGGAAACCTCCCATGTGCCCTTCTCGTGCTCTTTCCCCCTGTAGCCGACTAGGCTGCCAGCTGCCATGTGTGATGGCAGAGCTGCGGGGTCAGTCACTCTGCCCCACCCCCAGTGACTTAGAACCATCACCTGCTGTTTCATGACTGAGAAATAAACTTGTGTTGTGCTAAGCCAAACTATGTTTGTCTATATTTTACTGCAGCCTAGCAGACCGTAATACCCTAGTCAAAGAGGGAATTGACCCAGTCTGAACCATCCATCCTCTTTCCTAATTCAGGCCAGATTAGAGATGAATGTCTAGGGATCTACTGTTCATTCCTTTCGCCAGTGTCAACAGAGTACCCACCATCTGCCACATTCTCTGCTGTATGCGAAAGGTACAACAGTGAACAGAAAAGCAGGAGTCCTGCCTTCATTCGCCATAAAGAATAGCGGGAAAGACAAAAAATAGGCAAATAAGCAAAACATAAACAAATGAGACTAAAATACTTTAAAGTTGCGATAAGTTCTATGAAGGAATCAAACAACCCATGAAGCTAAAAAATAAAAGGCATGAACATGGAGGATTTTATATGGGAGGAGGTTCAGGAAAGGCCTCCCTGAGGAGGTGATGTTGAAGCCAAGACCACAGGGTGAAAAGGGCCCCTCTCTGTGATGACGAGTTAAAATCATCCCAGAAATAGAAGCTGCCTGCAAAGGTTGGAGCGTAGGAAATAACTTGGCCAGTGTGGCACATGGCATGTGGGATGATGTTGAGTTAAGCAAAGCTAAATTCCAGAGCCAGGTAAATGTGCCAACATTCTGGCTCCCCGTTCATAAATCTGTTGGATTTAGCTGAAGACAAGGATGCTCACATCTTCTGTTTGCTTTATCATTTATTTTGTTCCATGTAGACATATGTCACTGAGGGGGAAAACAAGGCCAAAATCTACAGTAGCCCCATGTATTTGACTTTAGTATATCGTTAAATAAGGACCACATGGGTTATTAAATGAATTTTCTAAAACAAAAAAGTTCTATTCTATGAAAAATATCTTTCACTCTGCTGTCTGCATAGTCGTATAATTAACTTTACTGATTAGTTAGTCATTAAAAAATATGAGTAAGATTGATATCTATTTCTTATATAAAGTAAAACATATTTCAGAAAAAATATGAATAAACACATTGTCTTTCATGAGTTAGCTCATTCAACAATACACATTATAAATCTATTGATAGAAACATGATCACTCACTTTAATTACTATTACTATTATTTGATTACCCAAGAGAACATCATACAGTTAAGATATTGAGGCTTTATTCTTTTCTTAATTGTGCCCATAACTTCTCATTTCTACAGCATCTATTTCAATGATTTTCTTACAACCATGTCCATCCTTAGGTTAGCCTCAGTGCTGCTGTGACAAATTGTCTTGCCAGTAGCTACATATGGGATTATCTCCATGGACTTGTTACAGTTTTATGCACCATGTGTGGCCCACAGGATTCTTTGCTGGATGCCAGGAGTCAAGGACACCTAATGTAAAGCCATGGGATATCGTTTAAATAGCTTTATGTAGATGGAAAAGACATCTTCCCTCTCAGAAACAGACCCCGGGCCTTTTTCTCTTAATTAACCTTATCCATTGACAGGAATAGTTTGAAAGAACAGTCAGTAGGTTGTTGGGGAAATTTAGGATCTATGGTGCGTCTGGCCCAGCACTCTGATGGATTGGTGTGGTGACTGCCTCAGGGTTATTCCACTGCAGCTTGTCCTGAAATCACCACATACAGTGAGAACCACTGCCTCGGCTTCCACAAGTTGTTTCTCCATAGTTTTGCTCTTGAGATGGCTTATCCTTGGGTTTTAGAGCTACTCGACCTCCATAAAACATCCCCAGCTGTGACACCACAGGAAAAGAACTGCTTTGCTGAAGCAAATCAGGGTTTTGTGTTTTGTTTTTTTTTGAATTGTTGGAAAATCCAGGATTCTACATGGAAAGTGAGTATGATCATATGATGTACTTCATGTGAAATGTTTAGCCCTACACCAGGCACACGACGAGTATGTGATAAATGGCAGCTGCTGTTGTCATTATTGTTATTATCACCAGCTCTTACAAAACCTTTATCAGAGATTGATTGCTTGAACTTCAAACTGACATCAATCAATCAAATTAACAGATGTTTATTGGGAGCAGGATGACTATTGCTAATTCAGTGAATAGCCAGAAAGAGTTATAATAACTTAGAGAGGGACAGTTCACAATGGGCTAGATAATAAGATTTCATACCACACACACACACACACACACAACACACACACGCAGATTTAAAGGATGTTTAGACTTCTTACCTGAAGCCGTTTCAGCCCTTGCCCAAATTATATTTGATTGTGAAAAAGGACTAAACTTCAAGAAATGGAAAAAAAGCAATACCTCCTTATTCTTGACCAAGATTCTCCCATCATTTGATTACATCTGTTTTACCTCCAGACATTTTTTTTCTGAACCATTTGAAAAGAAAATGTAGATATCCTGACACTGAATATTTCAGCTTGTCTCTCCAAAGAGATAAGCACAATGTCATTATTTTATATAAGAATATAAAAGAACACTGCCACAATATAATCCATTTTCGTAATTTCCCAATTGTCACAAAACTGGTTTCCATAGTCTTATTTTTGGCCCAGGAAACAACTAGCAAACAATCATCTGGTTGTTAGCAGAATCGCATCTCCAGTCCCATTTGATTCCCATGAAGGTCTAAGCTCCTGACATTGTTTTCTCCACATGAGGAATGGGTGCTTTATCCATCAATC
Source organism: Murina feae (assembly GCA_004026665.1). NCBI lineage: Eukaryota > Metazoa > Chordata > Mammalia > Chiroptera > Vespertilionidae > Murina > Murina feae. The sequence goes on along the minus strand of PVJC01009199.1, from coordinate 30,719 downwards.
CTTACAGTAACAATTTGGGTAAGCAACAAATCCTCCTAATTGAATTCACATTTGATATGACTTTCTAGAAAAAAATCAAGCAGAATATTAAAACAATTACTCATACAGTTCACTTTTTCAAAAAAATTTTTTTCATGCTAATTTTCTGATAATTGGAGGGATATAGAGAAAAGCGGGGGTGGGGGGGCAAAATGATTGTTTTCTCTTTAATTATCTGCATAATTGCTTTCATTCTCCAAGATGCTTTGACACTGATGATGTAGACTTCGCATTACATTGGGAATGCAAGTGGCCCATAGGTAAATATTGTTTTTGTACATTTGGTGGGTAATTTGGAATAGTTAGAAACATAAACACCTATTTCTTTGCTCTGTGTGCATTTTTGTTCATAGCACATAGATCACGTCTCCTTGGAAATAATTAGATTAAGTAATAATGCTCTGCAGCTGCTGAGTTATTAGCCAAATGCTCACCAAATGGGATCTCTCATTAGGACTTGTGAACAGGTAATCTTTTTTGATAAATGAACTTATAATTTTTGTATTCATTTATATAACACGCAGATATCTTCTTTTATATTGTTTTCTAATGTCCTGGAATATAAGACGCTATATTTGATTTCTCCTTTTAAAGAATATAAAATCATTACCAATACTAGATTAAGCTCATTTTCAGTGATGGAAGGATCCATTAGGAATGAGACCCTATGGATAGTGATACATTATGCATTGAACTCAAATATTTTTTTCCAATTTTAACTTCATAGGAAAGCCACATTGTCAGATAGTTTGCTAAGCTTCACAATAATACAAACTCAAATGATAATTGCTATGCACAGAAAAATAGTTTTCCTGTCCTTATTTAACCAAAACTATTGAATAGAAGACACAATTAAATTACAAGTGAAAACAGGTGTAAATGTTCATTTTTTTCTTTGCATTTGAGCAATATTGTTTCAATATCTAAACTGCTCCCTGATAGCAGTTTATGAACTTTAGTATGGTGCAATCTTCTTCTTGGTGAACTGAGAGAATTCCAATATCTTCTCACTGCAAGTAGCAAAAGCTTACCTCAATTACAGCAGTTAATAAATGAACCTGCAGCATCTCCATTTTTTCCTTTGTTAAAAGACAGCGTTGAAATTGGAATCCTTTTACACTGTTGGTGGGAATGTTCAAGAAGATGCAGATACGTACTATGGAAAACAGTATAGAAGTTCCTCAAGAGGTTAAACAAAGAGTTACCAAATGACCTGAATTTTACTCCTAGGTCTGTATCCAAGAGAAATGAAAACGTATGTCTATACAAAAACCTGCACACGTAGTTCAAAGCAGCATTATCCATAAATAGCCCCAAATGGAAAGAACCCAAATGCCCATAAACTGATGAATGGAAAAATAATGTTTGAAATAGCTATTCAATGGGATGTTATTTGGTGATAAAAAGAAGTAAAGTGATGCTCCATCATAGATGAACCAGGAAAACATGCTAAGTGAAAGAAGCTGCTATAAAAGAATTATATTTTGTGATTCTATTTATATTAAATATCCAGAATAGGCAATTACATAAAGATAGGAAGTAGATTAATTGTTCCTTAGGGCTGGTAGGGTTGGGAGGGAAAGGGTTAGTGACTACTAATGAGTTCTTTTTAGGGTGGCACTTGCCACCAAGAGATGTCACCCAGAGGAACCAAATATCCCACAGGAAATTTTTGCAGTCTCTCTCTCTCTCTCTCTCTCTCTCTCTCTCTCTCTCTCTCTCTCTCTCCCTCTCCTTCAGCAAGAATCACTTTGCCCCCCCCACCCAATCTTACCCCCTCCTTTCTATGCCCCAATAGCTAAAGAGTGAGACCCAACTGAGGAAGAAGTGGGATGGAAAAGCAAATCATAGTCCCCTCTTCTCAAGCTAAAGCTGGAGAGAAGAAAAAAGGTGAGAACTGAACTGTTAAAGAGAGAACCACAGGCTCAATATGGCGTCACTTGTGCCAAAAGCCCATGATATCAAACCTAGATTTAATACCTGATCCAATAGTAGTTTCAGCTTCTCCCAGAAATGTAATTTTTTGAAATAATATATTTTTATTGATTTCAGAGAAGAAGGGAGAGAGAGAGAAATAGAAACATCAATGATGAGAGAGAATCATTGATTGGCTGCCTCCTGCAGGCCCCTTACTAAGGATGGAGCCCTCAACTGGGTCATGTACCCTTTATTGGAATTGACTCTGGGACCCTTCAGTCCGCAGGCTGACATTCTATCTATGGAGACAAACAGGCTACCACAATTGTATAAGTAAGAGAATACAATGATCTGTGCTTGAAATATATATAAAGAAATGATAATATATGTAACATTTTTTAAAGGATGTTCACCAAAATATTTGACCAATTATCACTGGTAGGTGGGAGTATGCATGAGTGTTATGTTCTTCTTTGTATTTTTAAATGCTTTCCCTCAAATTTCTACTACAAATATATATTTTTAGATATTAGTTAGAAAAATATATTAAGTATTAAACAGTCACAACTTAAATCTAAATTCAAAACACACTATTTACTTCTTAATTTTTTTTCTGTTTGCACTGCAAGCGAGAGAACTTAATGGAAGTTACCACATTCTTAGCATTTTTATTTAATATTGATAAAGCAGTTAGGGAGAGAAGCAGAGAAAGACATAATGATTATCAGTAAATTCCTTGAGGGAAGAGCCATGCTTGTCTGGCTCACCCTGTGTCCCCAGCAATTAGCCCAGAGCCCAGGTGCAGCAACCTGCTGAGAAACCATGCAGCTTTGGTGTCTCCATGGCCTCACTCAGTTGTAATGGTGAACTGCAGTGCCTGGTATGCATGGTGGTACACGGTGCAAATGGCAGAAGTGCCTGGGAGACCCCTAGGTTCCCAGCAGAGGTGGGGTGAACTAGAGGAGAAACAAAGGGCAATAGAGAGTATGGTTACTGAATGAGAGTGACAGGCCTTGGGATCCTCATAAGTCCTTCAGGAGGAGCCCTCATTTCAGGGCCTGTACAGACAGCTGGGACAACATGAAGGGCATCAAGTTTATTACCATTAGATGTTACCCCACCTGTATACAACAAAATAGAAGCAAGATGGTTAAGTGTAGTGCCTTCAAAGCCAATAGCGTTTGATTAGGCATTTTGTGGCTTACTATACATCAGCACTGGTATGACAGTGGTATTCTATAGCATGACAAGTAGCTTCAAATTTGCAAATCTCTTAAACTTTTGGGCTTTCATAGAAAATTTTGGCTTTATTTAGATTTGTTATACATATTTCTAATTGTGTGAACTGAGTTACAATTCAGTTACCACCGAGTTAACAGACTAAATTCATTGGGAAATGATTGTCTAATCTAATAAAAGAGTAATATGCGAATTAACCATCACTCCGAGACACATAAGCCATGCCCACCAGCCAAGCCATGCCCACCAGCCAATCAGAGTGGCTGTATACAAATTAACTCAGCCAAGATGGCAACCAGCATCCACAGAGCTAGAGCAAACAGGAGGCTTCCATTGCACCAACGATGTAGTTGAAACTGCCTGCCTAGGCTGGCCGGGCCTCTGCTCAAGGCAACAATGTTTCAATTATAGAAGCCACGGAGCTGAAGCAAACAGGAGGCTTTGTTTCACCAGCAATCAGGAAACTGCCTGCGTAGGCTGGCTGTGGCCTTCCACTCAAGGCAACAAAGTTTCAATTATAGAAGATCAATAACCCCCAGAAACCCCATTCCAGCCAGTCTCACTGGGACTTTGGGTAAATGGGAGCTTGGCCAGCTTACAAATAGCTATCAGCCCCTCACCCAGGCTGGCCAGGCACCCCAGTAGGGACCCGAATCCTGAAGGGACTATGGCCAGCCTGCAAACAGCCATCAGCCCTCACGCAGGCTGGCCAGGCATGCCAGCATGTGGACATCCTCCAAGGGGTCCCAGATTGCAAGAGGGCACAGGCCGGGCTAAGGCCCCCCCCCACCAAGTGCACAAATTTTTATGCACTGGGCCCCCAGTTCTAAATAATAGGATATTCCAAATAAGTGAAAATTCTATGTAATAAAGGGTAATATGCAAATTGACCAAATGGCAGAATGATTGGTAGCTATGATGTACACGGACCATCAGCAGGCAGACGCTTAATGCAGAAGCTGCCCCCTGGTGGTCAGTGCATTCCCACAGGGGGAGCACTGCTAATGATGTCCAACTGCCAGCTTAGGCCCTCTCTGTGCCATCAGTCGGACACCCCCCAAGGGCTCCCAGACTGCAAAAGGGTGCAGGCTGGGCTGAGGGATCCCCCACCCCCACCTAGTGCATGAATGTCATGCTCCGGGCCTCTAGTATTTTTGTATTTACTCACCAGCCCTTAGTCTAGTATGACTATAAATATCAGTTCAAATTATATGAAATTGTTGCTCCTGGAACTCTTTTCATTATCCTTTTTTTTTTTTTTTTTTTTTTTTTTTTTTTTTTTTTTTTTTTTTTTTTTTTTTTTTTTTTTTTACTGTTATTTAGTAAACTCTATTTCCACTTGAGCACTGAGAAAATCCAGGCCTTGTTTGGATAGTGGAATCCTGGTGGGAATTTGTTCAATTTAATCCTAAGGATCACTTACCCGTTACCATTTGTGTTGAATTGTTAATATCTAGCTATTTTCCCTGTTTCACTTACAGTATTTGCCCTCTTTCACTTTCCTCAGTCAGTTGCCCTTGATAAACTATGGTCTGAAAATATTAACAGGAAATTCACAGAAATAAATACGTCATAGGTTTTAAATTGTATGCCGTTCTGAGTAGCGTGATGAAATTTCCCAAGGCCCAGCATGGGACTCAGCCCTTTATCCATGTCTCCTCCAACTAGCTCTCTCTGCCATGTAGGCACTTAATAACCCTCTTGGTTATCAGACCAGTCACCATTTCCCAGTACCTGTGTTTAAGGAACCCTTATTTTACTTACTAATGGTCCCAAAGTACGAAAGTAGTGATGCTGGCAATTCAGATGTGCCAAAGAGAAGCCATAAAGTGCTTCCTTTAAGTGAACAGGTGAATGCTCTCAACTTAAGGAAAGAAAAAGAATCACATGTTGAGGCTGCTAGGATCTACGGTAAAAACAAATCTATCCATAGAATTGTGACCAAGGAAAAAGAAATCTGCACCTCTGCCTGCAAACGCATGTCACCAGTTAGGCACTGTATTATCTCTACTCATCACAAGAAGGGTGAATATAGGACAATAAGGTATTTTGAGAGAGAAAGAGAGATCACATTCATATAATTTTTATACAGTATGCTATTCTATTATAAGTTATTGTTTGTAGTTTCTCTCTATGTCTAATTGACACATAGGTAGGCATATGTCTAATTATCATAGCTAGGCATGTGGCATAGCAGAAAACATATTACATATGGTAGTTTGGTACTTGGCATGTATCCCCCACGGATAAAGGAGAGACTACTGTCCTAGTCTATATGAAATGACTGTCATGAGTAGTATTTCTTGAGTAAATAGCCCCCGATTGTACTTTAAATATAAATTTACACGCAGTTTAGGAATTTTGAGACTAGATCTGTCTGTCTGTCTGAAACAACTATCCCATCAATCATTAGGTTCTTTGGTTTATTTTCTTGACCCACGTTTATGGCGCTAGAAAAATTTTGGTAGTTGTTTAGTGCCATCTAGTGGCCAATTTTTGTGTACAAAAACTAAATGTTCAACAAAAAGGCTTGTTGCATTTTATTATTCTTTTTATAATATTGTTGAATGTATACAATTTTAATTTAAAGTTTTATAGATTAGGATATAGCCATCAAATCTTAAAATAGTTTGCTATTGCATCAAATACTATTTTTGATTAGCTGAGAAATACATTTAATGTTACCCAAACAGCTTTTTATTGAAATTAAAATTAAAGTAAATACAATAGAAATTTAAAAATTTAAAACCCCACAACACATATTCCTCATTAATCAAAAATTTAAAATTTGCTATTCAGAAGAAGTGAATTGATAGTGCTATTAAGTGTAAAATATTAATAACAAGAATGTAATTTCTTACAAAATTACTTAGTTTGGAGAGCATATGATTTACTACAAATAAATACTTTAATGAAATATCCTAGTCTATTTTAGCATAAATTCATGATGTCAGTTATGTAAAACTTGCTCTTCATTAGCTTCAGAAATAGTGTGCTAGTGTAATTCTGCCACTATTACACAAAATTCCTTTTTAAATGGTCACTTTGTGTAGCTCACCATAGAATATATGTGTGTACTTACCTGTAAACATTTATTGAATGTAATTTCAGCATCATTAGTTAAATATAAGGTGCTATGGATAGAAACAACATTTTTGTTAAGGATATTAGTTGAAAATATGGAAAAATGCAGAGAATTAGAGTACATACATATTGCAAATCTGGTTTTCTCTTAACTGACAAGAGCATAATCATGAGAGTTATGCAACAGTGGAATGCACTGCCTTGTGAGATACTGATTTTTCACTAGATGTGGGCAGACAATGGCTGGCTGATGGTCATGATGTTGTGGATGATGACAGCAGTGATAGTGGGGGTGATAACAATATCATAGCACCATAAGAAAATTATTATTGAATGCTTATTATGTACCAAGAAGTATCCTCATTGATTCTCATGAATTATATAAAAGAGATACAGTCTGGTGAAGTAAACTGTTGGAGATCATACAATTAGGATCATTTATTCATTTCATGACATTCAATCATAAGTGAGTTTCTGGTTTGATGTGTGTCGTTGAATGAGAAGGTCCTCAAATACCCTTACAATTCTAAAATTGTGTGTTTCCATGAAAGGGTTTCTTTCATTAGACAAAAGAAATATTGTGACTGTTCATTGTTTTAATCTTTAAGAAATCCATGTAGAATTCTACTTGTGGATAAGAATCCACATAAAAATTGAACATAACCATTTAGTTGACATGGTTTTTACCTGGGGTTTCAGGAAACTAAGCTTTTCCTAATCCTGGAGACCCTCTTTGTGCAAGTGTAAGGTCCCATCATGCAGCAGGCACTAGCAAAGAACCAATGCTCCATCAGTTAGATACTCTCACCTGGGACTCTGAATCATGGACAATGATAAAAGGAAGAAGGGATGACAGACTATTATCTACAATGGTGGAGATGCCTGGGACAGTTGCCAGAGAAGAGGGCCAAGGTAGACTAGTCCTACTAAAAGTTGATGCCTTTCTGTTCCTGGGCCCTCATATTTTACCAGCCTGGTTCAGCAGCCTCTCATTAATTCTTGAGCCCCTAATATGCATCTAGTAAATCCTGTTCTTTCCTAGATAATCAGAGTCAGTTTTGTTGCTTGCAGCTAAGACACTTAATGATACCCCACTTCTAACACCAGCATAGTGATTGCTATGGTTACTGGTAGTTTTAGACATCAAAGCAATTATTTTGGTGCTGTCTCCAATAAATCAGGTTAAAAAATATAATTGATTATGACTTTCTAGTGTAGTAGGAAGAACTTTCATGAGAAATGTTCTGACCTGACATTTCAGACTAGAGATGCTAGCACAGCTAGGCTATGATTTTTCACTGTATCTCAGAATCTATACTAATAAAAGGGCAATGTGCTAATTAGACTGCATGTCTTCCAGATGAAGTCACAGTGGCTGGAGCTGAGGCAGAGGTGGTTAGGGGCGATCAGGCTGGCAGGGGAAGGTAGTTAGGGGTGATCAGACCAGCAGGAGAGCAGTTAGGGATGATCAGGTCAGCAGGGGAGCTATTAGGGAAATCAGGTTGGCAGGCAGAGGTGGTTAGGGGCCATCAGGCAGGCAGGCAGGAGAGCAATTAGGAGCCAGTGGTCCTGGATTGTGAGAAGGATGTCCAACTGCTGGTTTAGGCCTGATCCCACAGGGGATATCCCCCAAGGGGTCCCAGATTAGAGAGGGTACAGGCTGGGCTGAGGGACCCTTCCCCTGCCCAAATTTCGTGTACTGGACCTCTAGTACATATGATAATTTCCCTTCACTTACAGGTAATTATTATTGCTTTTAATCTACTACAGAGTGTGAGACTGAAATTATACAAGTAAAATCCAAGATGCTTTTCTTCTCATGATAGTAGACTGTGCATTTACCATAATGCAATTATTTGCATTGCTACATTTATGGATTTTTATGTAGATACGAGAGACAGTATAAAGTGATGGTAACATAAAATTGTAGACTCTGGAACCAGACAGCCTAGGTTTTAATGAATCTCAGCTCTAATTATCATGTGTAATCTTGAGGCAAATTACTTTAGCTTCTCTGTGCTTCCATTTCCCCAATTTTAAAATGGCAATAATCTCAGAGTTTTAAGGAGTAAAAAAATCCTCATAATTTTTCATCAACAGCTGGGATAAAGAAAAATGAATACATACACTTTAAGGCATAAACCTAATGCATAGAAATAATTATTTGTTTCTGTTAAGGAAGTAGCAAAACTTCACAAAGTTATCTCTATAGCCTTTATTTACGTAAATTTGTATAAGATAGACTAAATGTGTCAAACCCAGATTTAACATTAGTACAATATGCTTAACTAAAGACCTGATTTGAACTTCATCAGGTTTTCCATGGATGTTTTTCTATTTCAAGATGGCAAGATGGATAAGGGATGCTTGGAAACTTCTGGTACTATCTTTGCAACTTTTCTATAAATCTAAAATTAGTTCAGAATAAAAAGTCACTTTAAGTACTAATAACAGACTAAAAATGTAGAAGAGTAAAAATAATGTTTGATTTTTCCCTTTGAAAAACTTGAAAATGATGACTTGGAATAAAATGATGTAAAAGGAGATTTTTACCATAAAATTTTAGTAGAGAAACTATGAAGCTAGCCTGCCCATAAACACTTAATGTAAGGGCTTACCACATCTTTGGCAATAAAGTTGTATCAGAGCAGTGAGTGGCAGGCAGAAAACTGGATCAAGTTAGTCTAAAATAAAACTGTAAACAAACTTCTGCTGTTAAAACTAATGAGGCTGCGGGCTGCCAGCCTCATCCATCCCCTTACCCCTATTACTTTTAGTCTAAATTCTTTTTATTGTATTTAGTTGGCCTCTTCTATCTCTAGCTCTGACCTTTCTTACAACACACTTTTTGATTGACCTTCTAGGCTACAGCTTTCCCATGTCTAGAGCAGGGGTGCTCCGATAGTCTCATTGTCTGTGCTTCTCACTCTGTGGCCCTTGAACAAATCCCCTGGAATGCCTGTTAATTATGCTGATTCGGGGATGGGAGCTCAGACCTGCAGAATCCGTATCTCTGAACATTGGTCTCAGGAATCTGCACTCCCCAAAGCACCGGAGGTCTAACTATTAGGACCTCCAGGGTGCGGTTTATCCTCAGCTGTGTCCTCCCTCCCGGCGGGCCCGTCTTGATGCCCTTGGTTCTAATCGAGTTGGAATTTTCTTGCATATTATTGAGCATATCCTATGGTCAAAATATTTTATCTTGATATAGAATTTTTGGACTGGAACCCGGATTCTTTGTCCGCTGGAGTCGAAGAATGAATCCACAGACAGAGGGTAGTGTAGCAAAGGTGGAGATTCATTGAAGAACAAGTGCAGTCTTCTATGTGGGGAGGGGGAAAGGGTCCCATTAGTTCCTTTTCCCTAAGGCTTATAAAGGCTGCAGATCTGGTGTCTTGATATCCCCTCTGATTGGTCACTATTCCCTTAGACTGGTTACTATAGTAACTCCTAGACTCAAAGTTCTGACCTCACATGGGACCTGTGAGGTTCTCCCCCTCCTTCCTCATTGTTTTCCTGTTCCCTTTGGGCTTTCTTATTCTCCTTCTGAATGAAAGGCTTCCTTCTCTTTATTTTGTAAATATAGACCTTTTGCTGTTCCTACCTCTCTCATTCTATGGAAATGTACCTGTTGCAGCCTTTCAGCTTCCCTATTCAATGGAAATTTACACCTTCTGCTGCTCTGCAACCCTGTGCTTCTTCCATGATCCCTTTAATTTCCAAAATTTCTAAAATTTCCTAAACCTGTCCTATTTCACGCCCAAAATTCCTGTTTTCATCCCAACCACAAATATAATAGCTTTCTCACTTATTTCCTCTAAATTCAGTCTACAGACACAGGGGGGAAAGCAAGGAAGCCCAGTAGTGATGTGATTGCATTTCCCAACAGCCAAGTGCTACAAGGACTTAGGATAAATTTTATTTGTTGTATTTTATGCAAATAAAATAAAATAATAAGACATTTCTTGTTCATCTGAGTGCATATTTGCAAACTGATGTACTCAGATGTACATGTATCCAATACATGGATACTGTATGCCACAACATGAAAGCTGTATGTAGTTAGGTTGAAAATAATATTATGTGCACTGAAATCAACTTTGCTTTTGACATCAGATAGATGACCAGCTGGATCCTTCATCCATCTCACCAGTACAGACTGAGGAGACAAACACGAGCAGCGCAGGGAACCTGTGCTCCCGAGAATGACAGCCAGCAGAGAAGGGAGGCCAAGTCAATAAGGAGATGCAACTGAGTGAGGTGTGTGTGTATGTGTGTGTGTGTGTGTGTGTGTGTGTGGCCTCCAGGGAGGCCAGAGTTAGGGGGACAAGTGAGCAATGGTCAGCCACAAACGTCTGCTTCAAGTCAGCAAGACTAAGGGCCTCAGGAAAGGTAGCAAAGACAAGTAGACAAGCGTTTTGCCTTCTCACCTTGGAGCCTAAGAAGAGTCAGTCTGTAGAAATCCCAGCTGGGACATCTACAGAGCTCAATCATGGGTGGAGATGGGCAAATTGAAAGCAACAAAAGCCCTGGCATGGGTTCTGGCAGGTATTAAAAATCTACAGCCCAGAGAGGGGTGGGAATAGGACTGGAATGGGTTCCCTTCTGTCCCAAGTAGATCCCCGGAAAGGATCTGGGGTGTTTATCTAAGGCATCCCTTGAGATGAACTTAAACCGTGCAGGTGTTGGGACATTCAAGTAGTTGCTAGCGAAGAGGCTACTTCTACACAAGCAGGATAAGGGCAGGCCTAGGACCGAAAGACCCGAAGCTTTAATTTCAGTTTTAAGCGTATGCAAAATGATTCGATTAACTGCCGGAGGAATTACACCACATGAAACATATGCAATTGCAAATCCCACAGCACTTTATTACTCACACAAGTTCCTGATGCTGTGAGTACAGGCTTGGTGAGATCCCTGTGGTGCTGTCCTCTGGGGTCCAGCAGCTGGGCTGGTCCGGTCCAGATGCAGGAGGCCGGCGTTCCTCACCCGAGAGCTCGGTCGCGTCTTGATTGGGAGGTGCTGGCGGTTCTTCTGTTGTCTGGCAGAGAGAGGAGCGTCCAGCGGTGTCTCTTGTCTTGCCGGACTGACAAAAAGACGTGTCTTTGTGGCTGTCTTGACAGGTGAGCACCTTTGGCTGGTCAGGACCCATTTTTAAAGCCTGTTTGTACCCGCAGCAGTTCAGGTGGCTATCAATGAACTACATCAATGCACACATGTTCATCTCAAACAGGGTGAGGGGCTACATATGATTATCTGGGGAGAGTACATCACTCACACAAATGGTTATCTTAGCAAGCCACTCTGAGTCAGTAACTGAAGTTCAAATCCTTATCTAATGGGGTACACACACTCAGGGCAGTGAGGAATGTGTCCTTAATATCACACTTTAAGTTTCAAGGAAGTTAATTCAAACACTTTTAAACATTTTTTAGATATTTTAAAAGCATTTTTAAACATTTCTATATATTACTACAACACCTTCCGTATCCATAACTAGTCACCTGATAGGACCTACTCTGTGAAATGCATTACATTAAGTAAATAGCATCACAGTGGGCTTTTTAAAAAATTGAATTTACTGGGGGTGACATTGGTTAATAAAACGATACAGGCGTCAGGTGTACAATTCTCCAATATATGATCTGTATATTGTATTGAGTGTTTATCACCCCAAGTCAAGTCTCCTTCCATCATCACTTATTCCTCCTTTGTTTTCTGTCTCCCTCTACCCCACTTCCCCCGGCAATTGCCATACTGTTGTCTGTGTACATGAGTTTTTCCTTTCTTCTTCTTCTTTTTTTAAAATAGTGTTGATCAAAAGTCCTGTGATACATATTTTCCACAAAAATATTGGCTTATGCTGGGTAGAGAAATGCTTGTTTTTCTCCTTCCCCTGAAGTAGACAACATCATCCCAGGCTCTGTAGGAAGCCCTGGTTGTAAGGAGATTATTTCGCATGGTTCCAAGAGCAACACTTTGTAGTTGTTTACACAGTGGTTAGGCTGTCACATCACTACCAGCTCGTCATAGTCCATCTTACCAGATAACATGTTGAGAGAGATCACAGATTGGCCTCCACCCATGGTCAGCCAAGGAAGAAATAGCATTGGCTCCGCTATGGAAAGTTTCCACTTCCCAGGCTTGGCATTTGGATGCCTAAGACAAGAACATTTATTTCACAGCAGTGGGCTCTTAGCTTTTAGGGCTGTGTTTTACTCATGTTGATTTATCATTGGATAAACCCCCGGTATTACCTGAGATCATTCCTGCAGAAAGGAAAAATACAACCGTGGCAAAGCACAGGCTAATATGTTATAGTTTTTTAAGATCTATCTCCAAGATCTCCTACGCAGAGTCTTTCCTGATTCTAGTAGCCAAATGTGGTCAGACCTTCCTCTAAATTTCCCTGCAAATCTATTTGTACTTCTCATGTCACTTGCTACATTCTAGTTATATTACTTTTTAGTATATAGAGTGCTTAAGCCTGGTTAAAACCTTGGGCTCTGGATTTATGGAAATCTGGGTTTGAATCTTTGCTCAAACACTTACAGGATATGTGACTTTGGACAAGTTTCCTAACTCTGCTTTAATCATCTGTGTAATGTGGGTAAAGATAGTACATAGCATTTAGGGTAGCTGTGAAAATTATGTGAGAATTAAGCATCTAGCACAGAATACTTTCCCAATGAATATTGCCTTTTATTATTATTATCTCTCTAATTAACCTGTGAGCTTCTTTTCAGTCTAGTATGCCCAAGGCATAGTGTTTTATGCAAAGTAGGCACTTGGGAACAATTTTGTGAATGGATAAGAAAATGACGAGGCCTTGAGATTATGAAACATGAATAGAAGATAGAAAGAGAAGCTCAGGAAGAAGCTTGGCAAGAATTTGCTGCACATTTGGTTATAATCTAGGCGCACGATTGTCATTGTCACTTAATTTAATAAAACATTCACAAAATAGAGATATTAATTTATCTATTTCATCTTAGGAGGACACTACAGCTTATAGACTTAAATAACTTATCTAAAGTCTCATAGGCAGCCTGGGGTGAAATTGTGCTTCAAGCAAAACCCTTGCTTCATGGCCTCTCCATCCTGAGTAGCCTTTGCAGTCCGTATTGGTTGACTTGTTTTGTCCGGGAAAAGTCTGTGTTGCTAGTGCACAGCCCCTGTTCTCACAATCTGAAGTCCTCAGCATTAGCAGAGGGAGTCTGTGTTGCACAGGGTCTAACATGGTCAGTCAGATTACTGAAAGTCTAATTTAGACGACTGCATGCCTAATCCAATCAATTGTGTGGTAATTGGCCGTTGAAATGGCTGACAACACAGACCCCAAAATGCTTTGGGAGGCTCATTGGTCACACACGGGGCTGCTCTTGTGGGTCACACACTCAAGACCATCTGAGAAAGTAGGAGAGAATAACATCTTTGACCTCCTCTATTCCTACACTTTCTTTGTTTTCTCTGAGCGTTTACTGATTTTATTTTCCGATGTAGGGAGTTCCTTTTTCTCCTCAGCTTTATTGAAGTATAACTGGCAAATGAAAGTTGTATGTATTTAAGGTGTGTAATGGGAAGGTTTGATGTACATATTTGTTGTGAAATGATGATCACAATCAGGCTAATTAACATATCCATAATTTCCCATAGTTACCATTGTGTATGTGGAACATTTAGCAAATTCTGAATATACAGTTTAGTATTATTAACTAGCATCACTATTCTGTACATTAGATCTCCAAGAAGTTCTTTTTATATTCTCTAGATTCAAGGCTACGCCCCAAATTCATCTCTGTCAGGCTTCACCTCTGTAAGAATTTAAGGAAAGAACTAAAGTGAAATTTCCTGAGCAGTTTCTATGTGATTGCTACGGAGTAAAAATATGCTGACCATATTATACCATCTCTCTTCATTAAAAATTAGAAACAATATTAGATTTATATTCCTGTAGAGACACTGTATACCCCATGTCAAAACTCAGAAGCTGTCAAGATAAATATTAGCAAATAGCACTGCATGCAAGTCCTTTTATTTTTGACACAGAAAAGACACAATGACACAAAGTCAACAACAAACTGAGAAAAATACTTTCAACATATGGTAAAAATTTGAAAATATTTTTGTGTTTAGTGAGTACTTGCAAGTTAATGAGATACTTATAGATGCATAAAAAAGACGTGGACAAAGGACATAAATGTGCTTGTCAGAAAAAAACAACAACTAATGGACAGAAATGATTGGGAAGACACTTGACCTCACTGATAATACACAGAAATTACAAAAATAGTGAGATATTTCCATGATTAGGTTTATGAAATTGTTTCCAAAAATTAATATATATTTTTGGAAGGTTACATGTGCTTGATGTAAACAGCCCGCTATGAAAAGAAACCTGCATTCCTGAGAAAAGCACACTGAAAACAATATATTAAAATATAAAACATAGAGAATGCTGCCACTATCGCTGTGCTTTGGACATGGAGGCATGAAGCCTTTCCCTGTCCTGCCATACTTTCCCTCTTTCCAGCTATTTTGGGAGACTTGGGAGGGGGTATAAGCCTTAGTAAACGTATGTCCCAAGCCCCAGTGTCTCTCAGAAGAACATTCATAGTTGGGGTGTTCAGGGGAGTCAGGAAGGAAGAAACATCTCCCTTTGAGTTTTTTTCAAAAGGAGAGGAGTAGAGCCCTGACTAGTGTTGCTAAGTGGTTGGAGCATTGCCCCATGCATCTAAGAGTCACGGGTTTGATTCCCCATTGAGGGCAAGTACCTGGGTTGTCGGTTTGGTCCCCTGCCCCAGTTGGGGTGTATATGGGAGGAAACCCACCCATGTGTCTCTCTCACATCAATGTTTCTCTTTCTCTCTTTCTCTTCCTCTCCTTCTCCCTCCTTTCCACTTCTCTAAAAAATATCCTTGGGTGAGGATTAACAAAACAAAAAAGGGCTGGTGGTGAATAGATACTTTAAACAAAGGTATTTAAGTCAGTGGAGTGTGATGATATGACAGCTTGCCACTTACTAGCTGAGTTATTCTGGGCAAGTGCATTATTTCATTTAAGCTTCAGTTTCTTGATTTCTCGATACATTCTTTTAATCAAGAAATATGTATACCTTGGACATAGCCAACAGTGTGGTAAAGGCCTGGGGAGGATCTGGGTGTGAGGGGAGGGGTGGGAAGGGTGGCCAAGAGGGGGAAATGGGGACATCTATAATATTGGCAACAATATATATATTTAAAAAGAAATATGTACACTATTATACACTTCAAGAGGGCAGTGCTCATGTCTATTTTGATGACTCATGTCTATGCAATGATTGAAATACAGTCAGCACTCTATACTTGTTGAATGACTCTCTAAGACAAGGGAGAGAATGAATCATGGCATTGTACCAAGAAGGGAAGGTTGTCCACCCACTTGCTGGATGTAAAGAAACATCTCTAGGTGGCAACAGACGATAAGAGAGGGAGGCCTGTGTCAAAACTAGAAGATATGGGGAAAGACCCTCAACAGGTCAACCAAACCCTCTGATTATGCTGTGGATCAAAGAACCCTGTCCTCTCAAAGAGGAAATTAGAGGAAAGCTAATGTATGGTTGAATAGAGAATGCATTTTAAAGGGATGAAGTAGTTATATCAGTATTACAAAAACAAGTCCTACACGCAATTAGTTTAGAAAAAAGGCAACAAAAGAGTGCTATGGTGTTTTCATGTTTTTGCTTGTGTGTAGATGTGCATGATTGTAAATGCATATAAACACCAAAAGAATATATAGCAAACTTGGCCATTTTGGTTTACTGTGGGAAATGATGGGATAATGAGGGGTTTGCATTTTTACAATGAGCTATGCTGCTTTCACAAGCAGTGAAAACAATAGGACTCCTACCTCATAGCTAATGTTTATGGCATATGATAAATTCTGAAATAGATTTTTAACAAAACAGAGGAATGGTGGTGCTTTTCCCTTTATCTCTTTATTTCTCTTTTGCAAATCAATATCATTCTCTTCTATATCAAAGGAAATATATTTTGTATGAAATCTGCTTTAACAGTTCATGTTTTTGTCTTTGGTTCTAGCATAAAGTTATGCTTTTTCCTTGTGGAGGCAAGCCAGAGAGGACAGTCACAGGAATAAATCTTAACTTCGTGTCACATGTCTAGCTCAATTGTACCTAAGATCCATGAACCACCTCATATGTTCCAAATTCATCCTGTAACTGAATCAAAATTCAATCAGCTATCACACAGCTCAGCTTGCACCATCATCGTTCTCCACAATTGCATTTGAGGTAAAACATTCTCTCTAGTGAAACTTAAAACAGCCAGGTCTCCAAAGTTGTCCACAAAGCATGAAAGTACAGAACAACGGTTGACACATTCTAGCCAAGTAAAAGTAGGTTTATAAAATGCAAACGTATCACGAAGCAGGGACCTGAAAGCCACCATCCCTTTCTGTCCAAGGGGTCAGCCTCTTCCAGGGGGAGCCCAGTGGAGCTGAAGACTGGCCACTGGTCCTCCCTCTTAAAAATAAACCTTAATTTCTCAGCTGCAGATGTGAGTCTAAGAATATGCCCCAAACATACAAGTATTTCTAACCATTATCTATTTTCCGAATTATTGCCTATGACTGAGCTATAGGAAATAAGCTGTGTAAAGACTAGAATGCCATATACGTATTTTTCCAGTTGGGTCATATTTGTGCATTGCCCTGTTTGTGCCCACCCTCTGCCTTGCAGGCTGGATTTAACAGTGTTGGCTCTTTGCCATCTTGGTTGTCAGACTCCCTATAAAAACCAGTGGAGTGCATGTGGTGAGAAGATTGGATTGTGAGCACATCAGTCCCTCCAGATTTCTGATAAATTGTCCCAGGTGATTGGGCAATATAATGATCTGCATAGTGTATATTCAGTGTTTCCATGCAAAGCCAAATGGTGTTGGTTAGTCACATTTTCTTAGGGCAAGAAAATAAGCTCTAAAAAAAACCCCAGACCAGAAGAAAAGAAACCAACCAGTAGATGTCTCTGTGGTGCTTCAGTTCAGCCACGGTTTTCCGTGTTTAGCCACAGATGTCTGTGGATTCAGAGAAGCAATGGTATGAAGATTTGCACCTTTTATTTTGGGCAGGTGCATGGAGGCTCAGAGTGCCCTAGAAATATGCTGAAACTCTCCAACAGTAAGTTTTCTATACTATCTGAAAATATACCTACATCAACATCTTCACTTCTGATCTCATCTCAAAAACAATAAAAAAAGGGTACTTTACTTACAAAGATAGTCAGTTATGAACATTCAACACATTTTTGCCAAGCGATCACATTTGTAACTTGGAAGTGGGTATCCCAGTGAAAGACATTTAACCCAAGAAAAAATATATTGTTTCATACTCAACCGTTCTAATCCCCAAAGAGCAGAGGAAAAGGCACTCCAGAAGGCAACAGGATATCATGAAAGGAGTCCACTGACAACAGAGATGACAATTTGGAAAGGTTCCGGGGGCCGCAGAGCTCATGCTTCCTGTCTGTTACCATTCAAGCATTCTACTGTGGCCTCAGTGCTGAGCCCCTGGGCTGGTAGCATTTCAGGATAAAACGTAGGGTTGTCACTAACACTAAAGCCATAATCCTGGGTCCATTTTGTAAAAAGAATATTTGCAGAGAAATTTTTGGAGTGGGACTCACCTGCTCCCTAATGACAGTAAAGTAAGAAGATGCTCGTCACTTTAAACAATGGGTGTATCTCCTTGTGAGTTTACTATAGGAAAGAACTTTACATGTCACACATATTTTTTAAAGTTTAGTTAAAGGATTACTGTGATGATCCTCTTATGAGGTTAAAAACCTTCTTCTTTATTGAATCAAACAATTCCCATAAGACGTCTTTTCTGTAAGTGTGGATATTTTAATCAAAAATTTTTAAATTGACATTTTTATTGGGACAATTATAGATTCTCAAGTAGTTGTAAGCAATAATACAGAGAAGTCTGTAGACACTTTGCCCAGATTTCTCCAATGGACCCTTTTGTGAAACTATACCATAATATCACATTGACACAATCCACTAATCATATTAGGATTTCCTGTTTTGTGTGTGCTCATCTGTGTATGTGTGGGTGCATGTGTTCAGTTCCGTACAGTTTCACAACATGTAAGTTTGTGTTCCCACCACTTATGGTTGAGATACTGAGCAGTTTCTAAACCCCAGGACCCCTCCTGTTGCCCTTTTATAATTATACCCACCTCTTTGCAGCCCCCTTCGCAGGTCTCCCCTCACCCAGGGTTACTAAACCCTGGCAATCATTCATGTATCCTCCATCTCTACAATTTTTTCACTTCTCCACTGTTACATAAATAGAATCATACAGTACGTAACCTTTCGGGATTGACATTTTCACTCAGCATGATTCCTTGGAGATTCATGCAAGATTTCCAGTAGAGCAACGGTTGGTGTCTTTTTACTGCTGAGTAACTTTCCAGGCCACACATGTGCCATAATTTGTTTACTACTCACCTGTTGAGGACCAACTGATCAGATTCTAGTATTTCACTATTGTAACTAAAGCTAACATGAAATTCACATCCAGGTTTTTGTATAAACCTAAGTTTTCATTTCTCTGGGATTACTGCTCAGGAGTGGCATCACTCGGTCATGTGGTGTGTGCAGCTTCTATGCAGAATTCTAAACTGTTTTCAAAAGGGCCACACCATTTTAATTGCTCACCAGCAATATGCTAGTGACCTCGTTTCTCTGCCTTCTCATAGGTATTTGCTATTATCACACTTATTTTATTTTAGCTTTTCTGATAGGTATATTCAGTGTACTTTTAGTTGCATTTCCTTAATAGCTAATGATGGTTGAACATATTTTCATGGGCTTATTTGCCATCTATACAGCTTCTTTGATGAAATGTCTGTTCGTGTCTTTTGTTCCTTTTCTAATTGGATTGTTTTGGTTTCTTACTGTATTGTGGGAATTCCTAGAAAAGAAACTCTATACAAATAAAGAGTAGAAATCTCAGGTCCTGTGTACAATAATAATTTGTCAAAATCCAAGAGTAGAGCCATAGTTGAGAATGTTGGAAAGAATTAGATTCAAATTATGGCTGAAAGAAACACGTTAAAGAGGTCATCTGTCTGAAGGAAAGCTCATGCACAGTGATACTGCCTCCCAGGGTGACTTCATAGCAACCAAGAGGGATGTGTCCCTGGAGGAGTCTAAGCAGGGAAGGGAGCAGGCCAGCGACAGCTGAGTGGCAGGGAATTTCCTCAACAGCATTTCTGAGGGAAATAACCCAATGGGAAGATGTCTGTAGTTTTAAAGGGGAATACAATCATAGATATTAATGTAAAGAGATGTTGCTGTCAGAACTTTTCTTTCCACATTTCCAGAAAGTTTTATAGTTTAGAGGAAAAAGTAGGTTATGGGATTATTTGTGTAAAGATATCCTTCTCACTCTCAGAATACAAGTATTATTAAAATACTAGAGGTCTGGTGCACAAAATTTGTGCATGGGTAGCGTCCCTAGGTCTGGCCGGCCATCAGAGTAGATCTGTGGAGCAAGTGGCAGGGCGATTGGGGGTGGGGTGGGGTCCTGCTGGCACCTGCCTTGGCTGGCCTGACGCTGTCCCTTGCCAGCCCTTCCCCCCACTGCTGCTGGTGGTTGCTTCCCTCTGCAGGGCGACTGGTGGGGCGCCTGGGGGAGGGTGTCCTGCTGGCACCCACCTTGGCTGTCCTGAGGTCTGTGGGTTGGGGGAAGCTCCTGAGTTGAGCTTCTGGCCCTTGGTGGTCAGTGTGCATAATAGCAACCAGTTGTTCTGCTGGTCATTCCACCTTTTGATCTGTTTGCATATTAGGCTTTCATTATATAGGATAGGATTATTAAGAGAAAGACAGTAGGAGATGGTGATGGATTTTGGTTCCAATTTTAAATGAAACTTTTATTCCATGTTTAAAAAGCTGCAAGAAAAAAACATGGAAAGGAAAAGAACCATTTGATAGTGAAAATAATTCTTCATACACATGTACATACACACACACTCATATATCTATGTGACTGTTTTGGCAATCTTTTCAATAAATACTTAATAGGTTCTGTCTTAGCCCATTCAAACTGCTATTATAAATATCATAAACTGGATTATTTATATATAGCAAACATTTTTCATGGCTCTGAAGGCTAAGTCCAAGATCTACTTAAATTTACACATCACTGCACATGTATATCTTTTGTTGTTGTTGTTAAAAATATTTAAATTCTACTCTCTTAGCAAATTTCAATGATACAATGAAGTGCACCTTTTGAATTTTGCTTCATGTGAATACACGACTTATTTAAAAATAGATTTTTAAAAAGAAGTCCAGGATCAAGATGCTGACAGACATGATGTCTAATCAGGACCTACTTCCTGGTTCCTAGACAGCTATCTTCCCCCTGTGTTGTCACATGTTGGAAAGGCGAGGGAGCTGTCTGAGTTCTCTTTTACAAGTTCATGAATCCTATTCATGAGTGCTCCAGCCTCATGACTTAATCACTTCCCAAAGGTCCCAACTCCTAATACCATCACATTGGAGATTAGGTGTTAACTTTGGAAATTTTGGGAGGCACAGATATTCAATCAGTAGCAGTCTTCTATTGTACTTAGTTGCAATGGAAGCCATACAAGGAACTATAAGGTAGTCTTTGCCAGTAAGAGAATTGTAACATAATTGGGCAATAAAACTCATATAGGTGAGGTCTGGATAAAGGAGAAAGGAGAAAGAGAAGCACACAAGCATTTGTCAAGTGTACTATATACTATTTATGTATGTTAATAACAGTATTTTTTTCGTTGATCTTGATGATGATTCTTTAGGTTTATGTTTCTCAACTCTGTTTTACATCATGGATCCCTTTAAGGAACTGATGAAAGCTTTGTATTCCCTAAATAAAAAATGAAAATATGTATATATATATTTTTACAATATTCAGGAGAATTTAGGATTGCTGAATTTAATCCATGAACTTCAAGTTAAGAAATTCTGTTAGTAGACTTATGGAGTGTTACCTCCTCATTAAAGAATGAAGCTGACTCTTAGAAATTTACAAATCATGTAGCAAGTTAGTTGAGTATCATCCTGTACACCAAAAGTTTCGGATTCAATCCCTGGTTGGTGCAAGTACAGGAGGCAAATGATCTCTCTCTCTCTCTCTCTCTCTCTCTCTCTCTCTCTCTCCCTTCCTCCCTCCCTTCCTTTTTTTTCTTTCTCAATCAATAAAAACATATTCTTGGGTGAGAATTAAAAATCATACAACAAGAAAGTTTGGGGGTCAAATACCTTTATATAGAAAATATCTCTAGTTAATAAAACTATAAAAGGAAAATAAAGTATAAAACTTATTTACAACATTATGTTAAATGTATTGCAAAGTTCTCTAGGATATCGCCAGGATGTCAGTGCTGTCTCTAGGACAGTTCATCTTTTTTTCACTACAGCGTTTCCCTATTAAATACTGATAAATTTTTTTTCTGGGAATTTTAATTAAATGTATCTTGAGGTTAGTGTCTAGATGTATTTTTCCATTCTCAAGTAAAAAAATCATTCACGCTGGTTCAAGCAGATAAATGAATAAATTAATTGGAGTTTTAAAAATAAAAATAAAGGGGAATTTCGTGGACTGTGAGAAAAGAAGCAGTATGGAATGCCTGGACCTGAGGACAGAAGACGTAGTGGAGAACCTAAAGCGCCTCTCTCCCTCCTTCTTGGTAAGATTCCTGGCTGGTATCTCTGCCTTTTTGAGCACATGTTGGGCAGTGGCCAAATTTGCCTCCCAAATGGTCTTGTTCTCACAAGTCTTTCCTAATCTCTTGAATTTAAACTATTACTCCAGTTTTATGGCAGAGATCACTGCATTTGTTCAGTTTCAGTGAATTTTCAACTCTCATCTCATCAGCTCTCATTGGGCAGAAGGGAGAAAGCCCTAGTAACAATATGGTGGGATCCATCTCATGGGTGCCTAGGATGTGGGGAGCATTGACACCAAAATGTTTCTAGAAAGAATCTAATAGTAAGCATTTTAGGGTCCAGTAGGTCTCTGTCACAAATACTCAACTCTTGTAGCACAAAAGCGGCCATACTCAATATAGAAACAAATGAGAGCGCCCATGTTTTAGTAACACTTTATGAACACTATAGGTGATTTTCAGGTATCAGAATATCTTATTTTTTGGCTTCCCCCCAACCATTTAAAAATGCAAAGAAAATTCTTAGCTGGAAAGCTATGCAAAAGCAGGCTGCAGGCCAGATTTGGCCAACTGATCATAGTTTGTGAACTCTTGGTTTGACATGGGAAGAGCTTACCTTTTCCTGATGAAGCTTTTGGAGGACTGCCATCCAAATGGAGACTTGGAGATACATGCTTCCTTCATCTTGTCACGTCCCCATCTCAGCTGTGACTTCCAAGGTTGCTGTAGGAAGGGGAAGGGAAGAACGAGAAGAGCACACATACTCTTGACTGTCTTGGCCTAGAAGAAATACACATTACACATCACTTTTCACAATCCATTGGCCAGAACCAGTCTCATTATCCTAACCTAATCACACGGGAAGTTTGGGGTGTAGGGCAGCAGCAGATAAGGTATGGTGAGTTGCAATAATCTATGCCACAGTATTAAACCAAATAGTGATCAATAATTTATCATTAGGGCTATCAAACAAATATATATATTACATTTTGCATTTATATTTTTTTGTTTTCATTGTACAGCTGGAGACACATAACCTCAGAAAACTTCACCCCAAGTAATATTACTATACAACTGACAAATATAGATACAGTATAGTCAATTTAATAAATTATTAAATTTATTCTCATTTTTTAAATTATTTGGTAGTATCTCTGCTTACTTTTAGTAAGCCTTATAAAATGCCCACATCTGTATTTTATTCTCAACCTACCATAGAAACCCTCCATGTCTACAGCTCACTAAATGAATAGAAAACATTTCCCATTAGTATGAAAATGCTCATGAAAAAATAATGTTCACTTTTGCAGGTTAAAATTCAAATTTTTTAATTTGCCTGGTAGTTAAACTTCATCAGTTGCCTCATCTCACATCATCCTGGTACAAAATCTTCAATTCACATAGCTCATCTCTGTACCATTCTAGATTTATTTCTGTATTTCTCAACTATGTAAAAATCTGCTTTCTGCTATTACCATTACTTTCTGCCATTCCTTATCTAATATTTCATTCACATCAAATTTTTCATTTTCCTACTCTCTGAAGCCTTACCAGATTACCCTGACCTCAAGGAGTCTGTTTCTAATCTTGAGTGATTTACACCTTCGAGGCTATGGATCATTCTATTATTCACTTAATAATATAGTGCCATACATGTTTATATAATGCCTTTAAATCTTATTTCCCCATTTAGATTTCAGTCTTCTTAGTGACACAAAATACATTACATAAAAGTCTCTTATTTATGATATGAATCAGTAAGGGAAAACAGAAAAGACCATAACATATTTTAGTATTTAACATTTTTAGGAATAAAAACATTATCAACTGTTATTTATACATTTGCTGAATTTGAGAGGAATTTCTTTTTATGAGTCAGCTATTGAGAAATGCAATCGAGAAGACAGATGGTCAATGCATTATTGGTATATTCTAAAACCACTTATAATAATTTAATTTAACGCTTTACTCATAATGAGCTCAAACCTACACATGCATCATTTTATGAGGAACATTTTGTAGCATTGCAAAAATATTAAAGATGCGGCAGACATGTCGATTTAAAAACAGAGAGTCCTAAAAATTATTTGGCACCTTCCTCCATGGATTTTTTTTCCACTTTTTAGAAAATAAATTTGCCATAAAAATTATTCCTTTTCATATATGGAGAAGACAAGAGTAACAGTGAGGTGTATCCAAATAATAGCTTTTGTAAGGAGAAATAGCCCAAAAGGGGAAGTGTAAATCAGTGTACATGGAGGGTGAGTTAGTAGCTAAGCAACATGCTGCAGAATCAGGGGCTGTAAATTGTAATTACACCTTACATCGGCCAGTGCTTTTCCAGCTGAGAGCTCAAAGTATACCCAGGCTAACAACTTAGTCCCAAGTCAAGTCATTCATCTTCAGTTTAGTCATCTGCGAAATGAATATGGAATAGTGACGTACTGACAATTACACAGATAGCTCAACAAAGAAGGAAGTTGAAAAGAAATTAATTCAGGATGTGAGCAAGCCTGGTGACTCAATATGGAAATGGAAGAAACAAGAAGAAATATGGGAGATATAAGGGAAATATCTCTCAAATTGCTTCAGAATCTCCTTTTATTGACTTCTAATGATGTAATTTCAGGAATTCTTAGTTTTCAAACATCTTCAGTCAATAGAAAGTAATCTAATTTTATAAAGTATCATATAGAGAATTACTTTCAAAGGTTAAATGAAGTTGTTGTAGATCTGTTTGTACTATAGACCTGCTAATGGCAAAACATTTTATACTAGAAAAGTGAAAGACTGATTTTAAGTATAAAAATAAATACTTCCCATGTTAGTGCATTTGTACTATGGCAAAATTAAAAATACTGAATTTAGAACAAGCACACACTAAGACACTAGTTTAAACCCTGACATTAATTAACTCTGTAACTCACATTTCCTTAATATATATTGGGTTGACCATCATTGTGTATATTAATTCCTTTCCAATATTTAATTACCATGAGGATGATAGAATATCTCATTTATTCATTCAAAAGTTATATATTAATTTATTAGGAATTTACTATCTGCCAAAAATAGAGATTCTTTCATCCTCTAGCCAGAGAGCTCCATAGTTCTCTTCATCAAAATGAGAAGGAAATTTCAGACAACAGGAGACAGGTGATCTTCAAAGTATCTCTCTTCCCTTATTCTCCTTTAAGAGCAATGGCCATGGCATGTTTAGGCTTGCTATTGTTATCCGGCCTTTATATGAAAACTAGAGGCCCAGTGCACAAAAAATTGTGCACTTGGGGGCATCCCTCAGCCCGGCCTGTACCCTCTCGCAGTCTGGGACCTCTCGGAGGATGTCCACCTGCTGGTGTGCCTGGCCAGCTTGGGTGAGGGGCTGATGGCTGTTTGCAGACTTGCTAAGCCCCCCAGTGGGGACCCTCAGCCCATGGGGGCCAGCCTGGGTGAGGGGTTGAGGGCCATTTTCAGGCTGCCCACAGCCCCTTCAGGGTTTGGGTCCCTACTGGGGTGCCTGGCTGGAATCAGGTATCTGAGATTTATTTAACTTCTATAATTGAAACTTTGTTGCCTTGGGCCCCTGCTCGAAGCCTGGGTTTCCCCTGGCAACCCAAGGTGCCAGCCTGGCAGGTATCTGGGGGTTGTTTATCTTCTATAATTGAAACTTTATAGCCTTGAATAGAGCTTCCTCCATTGCCTGGGGCAAGTCCAGCTCCGTGGCTGCAGCCATCTTAGTTGAGTTAATTTGCATATCTGCTCCTGATAAGTTGGTGGGTGTGGCTTGTGGGCATGGCTTGTGGGTGTAATGGAGTGAGGGTTAATTTGCATATTACTCTTTTATTAGTTTAGATAGGAAACTTCATATATTTGGGTCATGTTGGGCTCCATAAGTGGCATAGATTTCCCATAAATGAGATTTAGAGGGAGACCAAGAGTTTTC
This sequence comes from Murina feae, assembly GCA_004026665.1. Lineage (NCBI taxonomy): Eukaryota > Metazoa > Chordata > Mammalia > Chiroptera > Vespertilionidae > Murina > Murina feae. The sequence goes on along the minus strand of PVJC01009199.1, from coordinate 4,776 downwards.
TTATTTGCCCAAAGGAGATCAATATAGGTTCAGACTACCTCCATTGCAATCCAGGAGGTCCTGTGATCCAGTGTTGTAACATCCCAGGGCTGTGACCTCCACTCAGGTGAAATTCTATTAGATATATTACTTTATTTGGAGAAAAAGTGACAAGTCTCTCCTATAGAAATCTTTTGGATAAATATTTTAGAGAATAATTCTGCAGATTTCCTAGACAACAGACTCTCTTGCTGGAGATTTGCATATGATATTCTCCCTCAATGGAAATATGCAGACACTTTTTATTGCACATCACAGCTACTTTGCCTAGCACATATTTATTTCTAAAATATTGCTTCAGTGAAGAAGTCTTCCATGATCATTTGTAAAGTAGATCACATACCTGCACTATCACTTTGACTTGTGTCTTTACTCTGGTTTATTTTTCATAGTGCTCATTCTCACCTAAAAAGATTTATTTATTAATTTTCTGTCTTTCCAAAATAGAAGTAAACTTAATGAGAGCAGAGACTTTGCTTATCTACTGCCTAGATTAATGTTTAGTAATAGGAGGTTTTTAAAAACATATTCATTAAATAAATGGATGGAAGTATGGATGGATGGAAAGGCAGGCAGTGTTTAGTAGTCTTCAAATGTATGACAAAACCAATGTGTTCCATAGATGTTTTTATCCCTGGGAAAGGGTGATTAGTAAAATGACAAGGCTGAGGACCTGATGGTAGCTTTGAAAGAGGCAGGTAGCCAAGGAAAAAGGAGAACATTCCAGGAGTAGAGAACATTATTTGATTATAGTTGCAAAATTAAGATACACATGTATATGATTATTGATGATCAGAAGTAGCCATCAGAGAATGTATGAGTATTGGTTGGGGAGGCAATTCAGAACAATTTTTAGAAGACCTATGATGCTTGATTGAGACACTTTGAGTTTTACCCCTTTAATTATGGGAAGCCACTGAAGTTTAATGCACAAAGTGAAACAACAGAAAAAATTGGGTAAAATAAGAAGATAAACTTGAAAATATCGGGGTACCTTGGAGATATAGGAGACTAAGGAGATAAAGTGCACTTGGGAGCTATTTCAATGACATATACAGCAGTGGCAAGTTTCAGATTCAAATGGTGACAAGTGGAATTTTTAAGAAGGATAATATATACACAAAATAGTATACATAGGAAATTAAGCAAATCAATATCATTTCTTTCCAAACCCTTGGGAGAATAATGGAACGCATTTTCTTCATTAAGATACTGAATATATTTAATCTTGTAACACTTTACAATCACTTACGAATTTGCAGTAGTAAAAGAAATTAGGGAAAAAACCTGACATTGAATAAAAGAACTTTTCCAGTTTATTTCAGTGATTTTTCAGTATTGTTTATAGTCTTCATATTCTACTTAGTCAAAATGAAAAACAGAACCAGATAATTATGTTCCCTAAAGCTGAAGGCTTGGCAAATTGTCACAATCAGGATTGGTTCTCAGATTGCTTGAATGTTTTTGAAAGATGGATAGGAAAAGACTTTAAAATCTCTTTGAGCTCTGTAAATCTGTGGAACTCTAAACAAAAATATCACTAAGAATCAAGAAGAAAAGAAATAAACTAAAGAGAAAAATTTGATTTCAGCAAAGTCCCTCTTCAATCAGACTCTTCTTGCTAATCCAAGAAAATGAAAAAGAGGAAATTTATAAGAAGATATAAAGAAAGAGTGCTTAAAATAAGATAGAGAAATAGCTTTCTCATTTATGCTGGCTAAATCCAATAACAATTTTCAATTTAACACTGAAGGCATGTAGTATCTTTTAAGTCCTTTTTGATAGTCTGTTTCCATAGTTGTCAGGATAATGAATAATAGTCTGAAGATACCTGAGATATTGTTTTTCAATGAATTCACCTATACTTTCTACATATGTCTATTCACTATAGTCATCAGTTTTATAGTCAAGTGGCAATGCATTTTGTTTATTAATATTGAAGTGGTATTAAACTTTATAATGCTAAATGGAAATGATATATTTCCTCCTAGCAAGATCATGCCAAGGAAAGTACTGATTTTCACTGTAAAATTCTATTGATGGTTAGTGCTCTAATTTTTAGGTGTTATCAGGGTAAAAAAGATTTTGTTAATCCTATATAATAAAAGGCTAATATGCAAATAGACCGAATGGCAGAACGATCAGAACAACCGAACAACTGAACAATCTGTCGCTATGATGTGCACTGACCACCAGGGGGTGTGTGGGGAACATGGCGGGTGTTGGCTGCTGCCAGGTGGTGCAGCAGGTGAATGGGGGCACCAGACCAAAGCAGGGTGCTGGTTGCTGTCATTGGGGCAAGCCTCTGGTAGTTACTGAGAATTCTTTGCTCCTACATGCTGTGGTCCTGCCCAGCACTCACACCTGCTGCCGGCGCTGGAGCAGCCACTCCCGTTCACTGCCAATGCCGACCCCCCTTGCATCCACAGCCAACGCCAGAGCCACCGCTCACACCTGCTGCCGATGCCCAGTGCCAGTCCCGGTTACTTGGCACCATCAGAGGGTACGAACAGCAGAGGCCGGCCCTGATTGCCCCTGAGGGCTTCTCCACCTCTCGCTGCTCCTGAGGAGCAGTTAGGGCAGCATCCACTGCTTGCACCACTGACAGCACTGGCCCCGCTCACACCTGCTGCTGGCACCGATCCCAATCACACTGTGTCAGTGGGTGTGAGCGGGGCCAGTGCCGTCAGTGTATGGGAGACAGGAAACGGGGGGCTGTGACGGGAGGGACTGGGTGGGGTTGCGGAAGATGAGCCAAGACCCACCCCTGTGCCCACCATAGCCTTGAAGCTCACAGTTTCGAGATGCACGAATTCGTGCACTGGGCCCCTAGTCTTTTATAATTGTGCTAGAGGCCTGGTTCATGGATTTGTGCACATTGAAAGGAAGTTAATTAGAAAGTGGCTGGTGGGGCAGGACTGGGTGAGGTGGGCCGAACATGCCCTGGAACCAACCTCTGGCTGTCCCTCCCCGGCTGGCCACACCTGAGGCTGCACCGGGGCTTGAAGGGCATCTGTAGAGTGAGTGGGGTCCTCTGGCAGGTGGGTTCCCTTGGCTTGGCCTGCAGGGATCAGGGCCAAAACCAGCAGTCGACCCAACATCCCTGAGGGGTCCCAGAATGCAAGGGAGCACTCTGCAAAGTTGCGTGGCTTGCAGCTCCTGCATTGAGCATCAGTCCCTTGGTGGTCATTGTGTGTCATAGCTACTGGCCAGTCAGTCAATCAGTCAGTCACTTAGGCTTTTATATAGATTCTTTTTAAAAAACCAGATAAGTAAGCTAAGATAGCACATTATATCTTTGCCACCTAGAAATAGTAAGTTTTTAAATTAGATACCAAAAGGATTAACTATAAATAAAAAATGACAAATTGGATCATATTAAAATAAAAAAATACTCTTCAGCCCTGGTTGGGTGGCTCGTTTGGTTGGAGCATCATCCCATGCTTTGAAAAGTGACAGTTAGATTCCTTCTCAGAACACATACCTAAGTTTGCGGTTCAATCCCTGATGAGGGCGAGTATGGAGGGCAACTGAGCGATGTTTCTCTCTCACATTGATGTCTCTCTCTCTCTCTCATCAATAACAAACATGCTCTCTGGTGAGGATTAACAAAATACACTTCAAAAGATATATTTAAAAAGTTAAAAAGCAATCCACAGAATGAGAACAGATACTTACCATATATACATATGTATGTGTGGATATATATATATATATATATATATATATATATATATATATATATATAATATAATAAAAGAGAAACATGCAAATTGACCGTTACCACCAGCCAATCAGAGCGGCTGTATGCAAATTAACCCAGCCAAGATGGAGGCCAACAGCCATGAAGCTAGAGCAAACCAAAGGCTTCTGTTGCAACTGCCTGCCATGCCTGCCTAGGCTGGCTGAGCCTCTGCTCACGGCCACACCCACCAGCCAATCAGAGCGGCTGTATGCAAATTAACCCAGCCAAGATGGAGGCTGGCAGGGCAGCTCTGCACTGGGAGCCTCCACGGCCGGCCAGCATAGCTGTGCCAGGTGTGTCAGCTCAGTGGGAGGGGGGGTCTGGCCTGGGGCCTCCTCGGGGCGTCCAGGAGCAGCTGTCCTGGGTCTGCTGCCTAGCTCCGCCCCCGGGAGCCTCCGAGGAGTATCCAGGAGTGCCTGTCCCAGGTCCACTGCCTGGCTCCACCCCCTGGGGGCCTCCCCGGGGCATGCAGGAGCACGGGGCCTCTGCAGGGTGTGCAGGAGCAGCCGTCCTGGGTCTGCTGCCTGGCTTTGTCCCCCGGGAGCCTCTGCGGGACATCCAGGAACGCCTGTCCTGGGCCCACTGCCTGGCTCTGCCCTGGGGGTCTCCGCAGGGTGTCCAGGAACACCCGTCCAGAGTCCGCTACCTTCATCCGCCCCCCAGGGGCCTCCACAGGGCGTGCGGGAGCGTCTGCTGCACAGTGCAGAGAATCCGAAGCCAGTTCACTGCCCAGCTCCACCCCGGGTGTGTTTGCTCAGCAGCAGGGCCCCACCGAGAGATTCTGCACCAGCGTCCACTCCTGGCTTGCCACCCAACTCTGCGCCAGGTGTGTCCCCTCAGCGGTGTGGGCCCACCAGGCGTGTGCAATCGTGGGCCCTCCGGTGGGAAACATCCAGGCCTGCACTCCCAGCCTTCCCACCCCCCAGTGCACGAACCCTGAAGGGGCTGTGGGCAGCCTGAAAATGGCTCTCAGCCCCTCACCCAGGCTGGCC
>PVJC01009198.1:0-46477 GCA_004026665.1 Murina feae | reverse complement strand
CATGCAGGGGAGGGCAAGAGTCTGAGAGATCAGCATAGAGGGGGTGCCTGCTCCAAGCCTCCACGGTGTGCCTGGGGGCAGGCCCCCAGCAGGTAGACACACACAGGAGGACTGCTCCGAGCCTCAGATGCGGCTGGGGGCAGGTCCCCAGTGGTCACACACACACACACACACACACACACACAAAAGGCGCCTGGCATACTGGGGCCATCATAGGACATCCACTGAGGGGTCCCAGACTGTGAGAGGGCACAGGCCGGGCTGAGGGACTCCCTCCACCCCGAGTGCACAAATTTTTGTGCACCGGGCCCCTAGTGTAATAATAATTTTTAAAAAATTAAAAAAAAAGAAAAAAGAAGAAAAAAAAATTATAGGACTGATTGCACCACTGACACTCCCTGATCACGGGCAGTAAGCACGCCAAGCCCAGGTTCCTGAGGCAGCCTGTGCTGGGGAGCCGCTCGGCGTGGGCTGTGTTCTTGTCACTGAGCGTCTAGAGAAATGGGACATTTTATGAACGTGGCTTTCCCTGTTGTTATGAAAGGGGAACCTGAAACCACTCTCCCAGGATGCACTATTCCTGGTCTCGTGGCTGAAGCTTTATATTCCCAGGGGCGTTCAGTCCAGCAGCGACAGCCTGGAAGCCCGGAAGCCAGCATTTCAACAAGAAGCCGCGTGAGCAGTTCTGAGCGGTTCGCAGGATGGCCTCCTGTATCCTCAGCTCACAGTGAGGCCGTGCGGTCCTCCTCCTCCGTTTACAAGCAAAGAAGCCAAGGAACAAGAAGTTGAGTTCCTGGCACCAGGCCACGCAGTCAGCAGGTATAGTGGCCGTGAACTCCCAACCCTGGCCGTCCGCCCCGTGACCGGCGTTCGGTTGCTCTGCTCTGATGAACATGTCTGTGCTTCACAGAGAGCCATGCCTTTGGCTTGTCAAGGTCAAGCTCAAGATCAGAGACCCTGGAGGGCACCATCCATTTGGTGGGGAAAAGGACTCCAGGTAGCGAGGTGTGGTGTGAGCATGTGCGGCCTTCCCCCCAGCGTTGCTTCATTGGGGGACCCTCACCCCACTTTGACACTCAACTCCTCCACTCCCAACTATACCCCATTCGCCTTGCTGCTGCAAAACCTCTGACCAGAGACCAGGAGAGAGGAGGGGAGAGGCTCAGACCCTCCCAGCAGGAGCTGCGGGCCTCCCTGGGGTTGCACCCGTGCCTGGGCCACACAGACTCAGAGATTCAGGGAGCAAGGGTTCCTGGCTGAGGCAGCGGCTAAGTGGGCAGAGCAGCATTAGTTAGATGTTCCATAGAACCCCGCTTGTCCTCAAGCCTGCTCTTCCTGCATGACCTGTGCAACCTCAGCTGCATCCACATTCACCCACAGACAGAGACAAGAAACACAGCCTGCCCTGGGGGTTTCCCAGCCCTAGAGAACAAGGCTTTTATAACCCAGACTCAGCGTGTTCTATGGGCAGCATGTTCTATGGGCAGCATGTTCTATGGGCAGCAGCGAGTTCTACGGCAGTGTGTTCTATGGGCAGCAGCATGTTCTATGGGCAGCAACGAGTTCTACAGCAGTGTGTTCTATGGGCAGCAGCATGTTGTATGGGCACCAGCATGTTCTATGGGAAGCAGTGTGTTCTATGGGCAGCAGCATGTTCTGTGGGCAGCAGTGTGTTCTATGGGCTGCAGTGTGTTCTAGGGACAGTAGTGTATTCTAGGGGCAGCAGCGTGTTCTATGGGCAGCAGCATGTTCTATGGGCAGCAGTGTGTTCTACTGGGAGCTGTGTGCCCTGGGTCCTCCATGCACCTGGGTCTCTGTGCTGACAGTGCCACAAACTAATGCCTCTTTCCCATGTAGCCTCACTTTGAGGCTCTGGACTTGCCCTACCCCCAAAAGAGGCCATTTATTTGTTTTTCCTTCCTTCATCCCTTCATCATAAGCCATGTTATTTATTTATGTTCACAGCAAAGCGGAGCATTGTGTTCTGAGAGCTACCATAGTGCCCTGCCCCACCTGACCCCCCAGCCTCCCCACCAACAACACCCCCAGAGGTGCATTTTTTACAACTGATGAACTGATATGGACACATCATGTCTCCATCACCACGGCCACTGGTTTGAGAGGTTCGCTCTGGGTGTGTCAAATCCATGGGTTTTGTCAAGTGTGCAGTGACATGTACCTGACGTGCAGTCCTGTGTCATCATGTATATGAAAGGGTCTCCTGGGTGTCACAGGGATCACCTGTTCCCCAGACCCCCCGCACCCCCCCCCACTCTGATGGCTCAGAAAGGGCCTCGTTGTGTCCATTGTGTCCCGAGAGCTCACAGACGGATCCTGGCTGCAAATTTACTACTGAGGCCTTGTGCTGGGTGTGACAGTGAGTTGACAGCAGAGGCTGCTGGGAAATCCTCAGCCGCCAGCCTGGACACCCAGTCCTGCTGTTGCCTTGGCAACTGTGTCGTTTCCTGTCCCGGGCTGAAGAGTGTGATGTGTCTTCCTTGGCGAAAGTCTGTTTTATTCTCTCCATCTGCCTGGGGCATCACCACGCGGGGAACAGAGTCCCGGGACTGGCTTCCTTTCCCACAGCAGGGACCGAGCAGGAGGCCGCACATCTCCTGCTGGGAGTTGGGTTCAAATACTGCTGCACAGGCAGAATCTACTCCGCTGGGCCGGGAGCGGGCGCATGACTTCATTTTAGCACCATTCTTTTAAAGGCCTCCCCAGAAAGACAGGGTTCCCTGGCGTTTCTTTTGCAGTGACTTCCTGAGCCACCTCTGTATTCTTAAACCCCAGCACAGAGTTTTCAAAGAGGAAGAGTTTAGCATCCTTAAGCGACTTCACATTTGCTCATGTCGAATACACTGAAGTATTGTTTAAAGAGCTCAGAGCTCTCCACTCGACCTCTTCTCATCTAAAACACTTAGAAGCCGTCAGCCTCGCCTGACACACAGACAGGCTCCCCTTCCCTCTCTAATTGCTGCCTCTGTGTGGGCCCGAGAGCTGCCATTTCCTTGATTGTCTCTCCCGAGAAATTCCCCAAACCACTGCTTATCCCCCAGCGCTGAGGGCCCCCTGCCCAGCGACCCACCTTCCTTTCCGGGAGGAGCGAGGCTGCCATCTCTAAGAAACATCGATGGCATCACATCAGAACTGGGAGAGAGCTGGGTTCCCTAGTTCCCCCTCCTGCACCTGAGCACCCCTGTGGCGGCCATCCACAGCGTGGTGGGTGCTCCTGGTGCGGCTGGGGGCCCACCCTCAGAGGAAGGAGAGCCTCGGGCCTGGGCAGCCCAGCTGCCCCCTCATTCAGAGCCCGTCCTCTGGTGTCCGGGATGAAGAATAAGAACACCAGGTGGATCTGAGGCTTCTTCTCCTCCCCTGGCACAGGGTGTCAGACCCTGGCACAGCGAGGGAGGGTGTCCGAGGCACCAGGTGCTGTGACACAGGCCTCGCTCGGCTGACTGAGCGCCTGGGAGAGGCGGTCCTTCCAGCCCGGGCCCGTGCACTGGCCGCGTCAGCGCCTGATCCGCGATAAGGAGGCTGGGCATCTGCTAGCTTCCGGGGCTTCACCCGTGACGGATGCTGGAGAGGCATGCCCATGGCACGACGGACCTGCCGACACCTCCTGGTTCTGAGGTGATCGTGGCACAGCTGCCTCCCAACGCGCACACACACCAGATGGAGCGCGGGCAGCAGGAGGGGTTCGCCTGAGAGGCAGGAGAGCCTCGGCGTGAGGTCAGGGCGAGGCTGCAGGCACCCGGCCCCCCGCCTGTGTTAGTCTCCACCTTCCTGAGTGGCCCATTTCCGCCCGTGGGCCTCTCTGCCTATTCGCACAAAGCTGCAAAAATAACTTGCCACCAAAGACAGCCACTACCAGCGTGTGTCGTTCCAAATGTCATAAAATTGGATTTTTATCACCAGAATACAATTTCTAAATTTGTGCTTTTGACACAAATTCTGTCTCAATAAAGTATATTTTTGTATTTGTGGAAAATATGTTTATATATAACATCAAAATAGACTTCTTTGTTGTCATTCTTTATAGCAGCAACTGCTTTGGCACCATTATCCCTTTCTATTTTAGTAGTTCTTTGGATCAATGTCAACTTTCCAATACTCAGTCCTACATGTGAACTTCTTTATATTTTTAAGTATCTGGCCAGTTTCTGCAAATGAGTTCTTGGAAGTAGGGATGCACGTCTTAGAAGGGCGTGCAGGATGTGTAAGCTCCAGATAGCTCTCCAAGGCGCACTCCAGAACACCGTCAGTCACTTTATCCTCTTCATAGCAACATGGGAAGGGGCTCCCCATCCCCAGCTGAATGCCTTGCCGACGCCGAGTGTTCCATACGGCAATTCATTGTAAGCGTACGCTTCTGTAGTACAGTCAAGAGGAAACAGCCCCCTGTTGTGGGTAAGTGTGTGTCTTCACCTGTGTAATCCAGTCTTTGCCATTTCCCCATTTGCTATTAGCAAGTGCTTAGACTTATAAAGCTCTCAACATGCTAACACTGGATTCCTTTTGTTGGCCTCGTTCCTGGCATAGACCGCTTCTTGCCGTATCCCCTACCACCCTGTGGCACTGACACATGTTTTCTCTTTATAAGTGAGGACGTGAAAGTTTTAAAAGCCGAGGGACTTAACCGGGAGGATGTAGTTATGAGAGACGATGCACTAGCTGATCCCCCAATGCCCTGTCCGCACGCGCCATCCTCAGGTGTCTCACAGCTCAGCGCTGCACCCTCTGCCGGAGAACTGTCCCGGAGCAAGCATGTCCCAGTGCCAGGGCGACCTCAGGCCAGTGACTGAGAGAGGGACACAAGGGCCAGCCCTGAAGCCAGGCCAGGAGCCTCCTTGGTACCCTGTTTGCCCAGATCTGGTGGGGCAGCTGGGGCGAGCCTTTGTCTGAACCTCACCTTTTCCTAGATTCCTCCCCTCTTATCCTACCCCCTTATTCCTCAGGGGAAGGGCATCCGCTGTCAGTCACTCACCCAGAAACCCTCCTCTCAGCCCAGGCTTCTCAGGAACCCAACCCGAGACAGCTGGGAAGTGGGACATTTCACGGTCACACCCCAGCAATCTGACCCCAAACCCACACGCGCTCAGCACAGCACACGGCGCCCTGTCAGACACCAGCCAAGCGTCATAAACGCAGCAAACGCGTTCTCCTGACTTGTGATCTGCCTTTTAAAGTATGCCGTTCACCACAGAGAGGCACTAACTGTATGCAGACAAATCCATTTTCAACATTATGCTTATCTACCCTAAGTTTTAAGCAATGCATTATTCGACATCTTTTCTGGCTTTATTTATTCGTATTTATGTTTACATGTGTGTGTTTAGTTGGATACTTGTGTCACAATTATTTTAGCACCAGCAACGGTTCCATCATTAACTCACCAGTTTGAAATGCGACACTGATCACATTTATATACATCCTCATGAGCTTTTTTCCCCCCCTTCTTTTGGCTAGAATTCCTTTCTGCCAATTTCTACAGTAACGTTTCAGCTCCAATATTTTAAAGTTTCTTTCTTATTAAAATTTTTCAGAATACTTTGCTTCATTTTTACATCAAGTGAACTTTAAACTTAAACCAGTTTTTAAATAATTTTAAACTCATTGAACTGTATACTTGTTAATGTATGTTATTATTTAAAAAAGCATTACCCCAAATATTTACTTGGCATTTTTTGAGGAATTTCACTGCTTACAAAAACAGTTTGGGGAGAATGGGCATCTTATAATATTAAGGAGTTCTTTTAAAGTTTATGCTATTTCTCTATTCAAGTGTTTTTATGATTCTCAGTAAAGTTGCATAGGTTTTCTATGGTTCGTAAGCCTTAAATAAATTCTTAGGTTTCATTCTTCGGTAAATGATTAGAAGTGGTTACTGCTAACATATAGGAAAGTTATTCATGGTTGGTTTTACAAGTAAGATCTGATCAGTACAAGCAGTGTCCCTGCAGCTGCTCGGGCTGGAGGTAAAAACGTCGGTAGTCAGTAGTCTTCCATCTCGGGATCTCCGGCTTAACGCACATCTTCATAGATGTGTTTCCTGCCTGAGGGCAAGGCCAGGTGCTGCTGTTCTGCTGTATCGGCATCTGCTCTGATGGTTGGCCAAGGTGTTGCATTTTCACACCCACATGGCACAACATGGCAGAACATGGCAGAACATGGCAGAACATGGCCCATAGCCTGCTGTGTGGGCCCTGGGTTCCAGGTTATCCTGTGATCATAGAACACTGATCCAACATGTATTGATTGGTTTGTGCCAAATACCTGGCATTAGTATTCACAGTAACTTTTCATTCGCTCATCAAAAGTCTTTATTAAACACCTACTATAGGCCCAGCTCTTTGCTTAGAGTTTAGTGGTGAAGAAAGACAAGAGGACAGTTGTCATACTAGGCGATGGCAGGAACACAGTGTCACAAGAATCAACAGAGGAGGCACCCAATCCAGACCTGAATTCTCAGCAAAGGGTGAGGCTGGAAGCTCAAACCTGAGAGAAGCTGGAGAACTGAGCAGTGGCCAAGTTAGTAAAGGATGGGATCTCCCCTGCAGCAGAGCAGCATGGCCAGGTGGAGGGACCAGCCTGGCGACAGTTGGGGAGGCAGCCACACAGGGGAAGGAGAGTCCTGAGGTGTCAGTGTCCCCTGAATTCCCAGATGAGTGCCCTGCCTTAGCATGCTGTGAAGTGGTTCACTGTCCTGAGACCGTGCAGCTCAGTGGTTGAGCGTTGTCCCATGTACCACAAAGGTCACGGGTTTGATTCCTGGTCAGTGCACATGCCTGGGTTGCAGTCCTGGTCCCTGGTGAGGGTGTGCAGGAGGGGCTGGGGGCTGGGAGCTGGGGGGGCGTGGTGAGTGTAGAGGCAGGGAGTGGGGTGGGGAGGGGCATGTACAGCTGAGAAGCAGACACCACACTGCACTGAGCAGCTGCTTACATAACCAGATCCTGCCACTTGATACCTTTAAGATTCACCTCCAGCAATTCCAGGACCAAAATGATACCACTTGCAGGCTGTGTCCTGGAGGTGTCAGTTAAAACGCAGGGGCCTCTTGCTTCTCTGGTGTCACATTCCCCCTCTGACACCCTCCCCTGTCCCACTGGGCACTGCCACATTCCCATCACCCTGGCGACAGCCAGGGGACTGCGGACGCACCCCTCCTCTGTCTTACGCACCTGCCCCCAGTCTCGTGTGGCTCCCTGGGGCTTCAAGGTCCCAGTCTAACTACTGGTTGAATGAGCCCCATCCTATTACTGTCCCTATCGCCCTGGCCAATGTATGAGAACTCTGGCACGTTTGTTTGTTTCCTTGTTCCCTGTAACCCACGGTGAGTGGGAGGGGACACGCAAAACACTGAATGACCCGTTTACTCTTCCCTCGGTGCCAGTGTGTGGAGGTGGGGCTCCATGGCTGGTCACTAGGTCAGCAGTGTCACCGCTGGCCTGCAGCCGGGTCTCTCTGCTCTGCCCCTGAGGCCTCTCCCCGCATCAGCACGCCTGCGTTGTGTTCTTCTGTAACCCGTACACACAAGAGCTTTTCCACGAGCAATTAAACTATACGTGACCACCTGCAGCCATGCTCACCTGTAAGCTGTTGTGACTTCAGCCCCTGGCTCGGCTCTGGCCCCTCGTGTCTTGGGTGTTTTGTTCTCTGCTCAGGGGAGACCCTGGTCACATAGTGAACTGGGCCGGAATGAGCGGAGCCAGGACTGTTTGTCCTGTTGTGCTGCGTAGGCTGGGCCTCCTTTGCTTTCCGAGTCTCCTCGGTGCTGAGACTTTCATGGGTGACAGGACCTGGCAGAATAATCCCTCCTGCCCCGCTCCCCCAGGGTCCTGGGAGGAAGGGAGCTGGGAGGCCAGGAGCAAGAACTTGGGGTGCAGGAACGTGGGGCACCTTCTCTTCTCCAGGCAGTAACCTGGCAGCCGATCAGTGATTCTCTCTCTCTCCCTCTCCCTCTCTGAAATCAATAAAAATATATTTAAAACTAGAGACCCAGCACACAAAAATTTTTGCACTCGCAGGGGGGAAGGGTCCCTCAGCCGGGCCTGTGCCCTCTTGCAGTCTGGGAACCCTCAGGTGATATCCACCTGCTGGCTTAGGCCCGATCCCCTGGGCCTAAGCTGGCAGTCCGACATCCCTCTGGCAGCCCAGGATCCCTCGGGGGATGTCCACTTGCCAGTGGGGAGCAGGCCTAAGCTGCAGTCAGACATTCTTAGTGCTACTGAGGAGGCAGGAGAGGCTCCCACACTACTGCTATATTGGCAGCCGTCAACCTGGCTTGTGGCTGAGCAGAGCTCCCCCTGTGGGAGTGCACTGACCACCAGGGGCAGCTTCTGCATTGAGCGTCTGCCCCCTGGTGGTCAGTGTGTGTCATAGTGACCAGTCATTCCCAGTGGTTCTGCTGTTAGGGTCAATTTGCGTATTACCCTTTTATTATATAGGGTTATTATATAGGATAAAAGGAAGTCTGGGGAGAAGGTGGTTGACATCAGTGTCGGCAATGACTGCTCAGATTTGACTCCAAAGCTCAGCAACAAAAGCCAAAGTCAAAGGTGGGACAACATCAGACTCAGAAGCTTCTGCTCGCGAAGGGGTGATGGGCAGAGCGAAGGCCTCTGTGGACGGGGAGATATTTGCAAACCACACACCCGACAAGGGGTGAACATTCAAAATATAGAAGCAGCTCATACAACTTAGCACCAGAAATGTCTGCTTTAGAACGGGCCGCAGACCTGAATAGACATTTCCAGAGAGGACACACCCATGGCCGACACATCCATGAACAGGCGCTCAAGGCACTGATCCCCAGGCACTGCCGCACACCTGCCAGAAAAGCCATCAGCCAGGACGGGAGGAAGCAAGTGCCCGCGTGGACATGGAGGCAAGGAGCCCTTGCGCGCCGGCGGCAGGACTGTGAACGCGGAGCCGCTGTGGGACACGGCAGGGAGTTTCTCAGCCATGAAAGTGGACTCAGCAGCCGCGTTTCTGGGTCTCCGTCCCTTAGGGGGGAAATCCCTGCTCCTCAGGTATCTGCGAGCTCCTCCCATTGAAGCCTTAGTCACCACAGCCCAGACTTGGGAGTGATGTCAGTGTCCACAGCAGATGGAGAAAGAAGCTTTCACACACACACATACACCCCCACACAGACACATACACACATAGGCACAGACACACAGGCACATACAAACACAGACACACACACACGCCCACACACAGACACACACCCACACACGCCCACACACAGACACACACAGACACACACAGAGACATACATGCACATATGCCCACACAGACACACCCACACACACCCACACACACACACGCCCACACAAGACACACCCACACAAGACACACCCACACACAGACACACCCACACACAGACACACACACATTCACACACCCACACAGAGACACACACAGACACACAGATACACACAGACACAGTTACACAGGCACACAGGCACACACGCACATGCTGGGGTGTTATGCAGCCACAAAAAGAGAAGGAAGTCCTGCAAGCCTGCCATTCAACAGAATGAATGGCCCTCGAGGGCTGATGCTACCAAAATGCGACAGACACAGAGAGACAAACACTGTGCAAGCTCCCTGATCTGTGGAAACTGAACACATCACAGTCATGGAAGGCCGAGGCTGACGGGCAGACCTGAGCAATGTGTGAGTGGATGACTCCGACACATGTTTCTGTGAAAGAGGCTAAGGGAGAGCTTCGCGACAGGAACTGAGCAGCCTCGATCACCTGCCTCGTTGCCTTTTATTGTCACAACAGCTTGACCTAAACTTAAGCTCTAGATACCACCAGCAGGGCAGCCTCCTAGAGAAAGCACCTGCCGCTACCAGGTTGGGTCTAAAGACTAAACGGAGATCCTAGCTCAGACCTACGTGTTGGAAGCTTTAGGATGATGGCCTATTGTGGGACATGGTGATGGGGAGAACAAGAATTAGGTAAATCCAGAGGAGGGCCCTGAATGGACCGTGATTACGGCACAGGCTGCACGAGCTGAGGAATGGCCCACAGCCCCCAGGGCCCGGAGCCCACGCAGTGCTGTGCTGGGGGGTCCAGGCCTGTGGGGAACAAAGGCTTCCCAAGGGCTGAGGGGCGAGTGAGACCGTTGGCAGGTATTTCCACAGGCGCCCCCACGGATCTCGCTTTGGGCATTTAGTGTTGGGAATGCAGTGGATAACGGTCTCACGGTTCAAATACTTAGGCCACTGGACAGCTTCTCCCAACCTGGACCATCCTCAGCCCCCACCACTCTCCTGTGCCAGGTAACAGGACAGCAAACACGGCGAGGGTGCCAGGCACCGAGCTAGGCTCGGAGGCGGCACCATTCAATGACCTGTGTGTCCTCCTTCAAGGAGCTCAGACTCGGGGACGAGAGAGAACAGAGGCAAGAGCATCATGGCTGGTTGCACACCGCTCTGTGGGGGCCAGGCGCTGCTCTGGGCTATGGCATTCATCATTAACCCTAATACCTCGGCTATGGGGGCATTTGCCTCCTTACCATTAAAATGGGGTAAATAAGTTACAGAGAGTTAATTAACAGCCTGAGGTCACGGTACTAGAGAGCGTTAAAGCCAAGATGAGATGTAAACCAGGCCAGACTGGCTACAGCCACTGTGCTGTTCGCAGCTACACAGCCAGTGTCGGCCACGCCACCATACACACAGGCATCGAGTGAGAGCTTCGCTTGCAAGGAAGAGGGCACTCGCCCCGTTCAGGGCAGTTCAGAACTCTTTCTATAACCTGTCCTCCATGATTTTTGCATGTTATTATTTTGAATCTATACATCAATTTGAGGAGAATTCACTTCTCTACAATACTCTTTCCATCAATGAACATCCTATCTATCTAAGTTTTAAATTTCTCTCAAACCCTTAGAGTTGTAGGAATTATTCTTAGGTGCTTTTAAAATTTCTCTTTTTAAAAAATATATTTCTATTTATTTCAGAGAGGAAGGGAGTGGGAGAGAGGGATAGAGACATCAATGATGAGAGAGAATCATTGATCAGCTGCCTCCTGCATACCCTCTACTGGGGATCAAGCCTGCAACCTGGGCATGTGCCCTGACTGAGAATTGAACGGTGACCTCCTTGTTCACAGGTCGATGCTCAACCACTGAGCCATGCGAGCTGGGCTAAAATTTCTACCTTAAAGATTATTTTAGAACACATTTCCTGTCTTAGTTGCTAAGTAACTAGAAATACAATTAATTTCATACTGAATTTTAGGGAGTAAGGAGATTTCATTTCACTCCAATGATTGATATGTAGATTCGTGTTTTCTGCACACAACTACTTCCTGAAGACCAGTGGTTTCTTCCCATCCTCACTGTTTACATGTGTGTTTGTAATTGCCCAGGGCCTTCAGTGTAACCTAAACCAGAGACAGGGGCAGCTGGCACCCTGGTCTGGTTTCTGACTCTGAGTTGTTTGCAGATATTCTTCATCAATCTGAATAATGTCCCTTTTGTTCTTACACTGCCGACCTCAACTGCTGTTCTGGACTGAGTTACATCCTTCCATCTGCAAATTCCAAATTCTGTGTTTGAGCCCGAACTCCCAGTGTGTCAGACGGCGATGGTGGGTGGAGATGGGCCTTTGAGGAGGAGAAAGGTGTGTTAAAAGGAGGCTATGAGGTGGGCTCTGACCCAAGCTGACTGGGGCCCTGATAGGAGGAGGAGGTGCGACGTGCACAGAGGAAAGACCGCTCAGCACTCGAGGACACAGAGGAGGCAGCCCTTGCCTCTGCAGTAGGTTAAGGTTGGAATGTTTGTTTCTGGAATGTTTGGTGGAGCCATTGATGGTAGACCTCCCTGGTGTGGTGCTTCTGCGGGAAGGATTTATATTGCTGTTCCTTTAATAACAATGCATCTTTTTCACTCACTGTCCTGGGCATCTGTGGTCCTTCTGTCTGGATACGCATCGTGGGGGCCAGCATCCTGTGATGTGCTTCCCCCTGCCCGTGTTTCTCTTTGTCTTGAAACATCTACTTGGGTTTTAGATCTCCAGGTCACTATTCTAATTTTCTTTGTTCAACTGCTTCTCGTGGATTTTTTTGGTTGATTTCCTCAGCTTTCTTCCAGCTCTACTAAGTTCACTCTCTGCCTTGACCTGGTGTCTCTGCTCACGCCTTCTCCAGTCTGACCCCAGGAGTAAATGTTCCTGGATCTTTCTGCAGGGGCCAGTGGGGTGCTGACTCCTGGGAGGGGGCAGCTCAATGGGCTCACATGTGCTTTTGAAAGTCTCACAGCTGGTTTGTTCTCCTACGAATAGTCTCTCCCAGTTCAGAGGATGGGCCTCGTGTTCCTGAGCTGATGGAGCTGCAGCAGGAATCAGCTTGTTTTTTTTTTTTTAAATCCTCACTCAAGGATTTTCTTTCTCACTCTCCTTCCCTCCCTCCCTCCCTTTGAAAGCAGGGAGAGAAAAGCAGAGACTAGGTTGCTCACACTTTGTGTCCTTGGTGTGTGGCACAGTGCTAGCATATAGTAGTTATCAATACACATTCGTCAAATAAAAGAGGAATTGAGTCATTAAAGAAAAAGAGAGAGACAAAATGTAGAAAAGCAGGCCAGACTTTATTGACCGCAGCAAAAGTTACTGAGGACAGTGAAATAGGGAGCGCATAGGAGAAGCCACAGCAGAGCCCAGGCCGACTGCTGGCTCTCTGGGAAGTGGGAGAACAAGGGGCCTGGAGGACAGGCTCAGGGGTCAGCCAGGATGAGCTGCCGCTGCCCACGGCTCTCCTGGTGGCAAGTCTCCTGGGTCCCTTAGAGGTTAGGAGATGCCTGCCTGCGGGAAGGAGGGGGAGGGAACAGCAAGGGTGTGCTCCCTGGATGAGGAGCACCTGCCACCTCCCTTTTCAGGGGTTTGAGAGGCTGGGCGTTGAGGGGATGTCTTAGGGGTGAATCAGTAGACTATGTATTCATCAGTTTTTTTGCTGATGTGCCAAAATGAGATTTATTCTCTTACTTTGTCCTTGGGTGTGGCTGGCAAATGGCACTTAATGGGTTTCTGTTATTGTCTCGCTAAGCTGGGTGATTTAAGCGACTTGCTCTCTGGTTGGGAGAAGTAAACCACTTCCTCCAGTCCGCAAGGGGTGGAAGATGGGATTTCTAGGCAGCTGCACACCGCTGTCCGGCTGTCCCAGGGTCTTTCTGGCTCTTTCTGCTCTATAACCATCGGATGGAGGGGCCTCCCTGCACCCCAGGGACACCGGCTGGCGCCCCTCCTCAGCCGGGCTCAGCTGGATCCTGCAGGCATCGCTGAGAGGAGGGCTCCTCGGGCGCTGCTCCCCGCGGAGTTGGGGGGACACCAGCAGCTCCGCTTGCAGCCCAGGGGGCGCAGGTCC
This sequence comes from Murina feae, assembly GCA_004026665.1. NCBI lineage: Eukaryota > Metazoa > Chordata > Mammalia > Chiroptera > Vespertilionidae > Murina > Murina feae. The sequence goes on along the minus strand of PVJC01009198.1, from coordinate 33,102 downwards.
ACGCCTGGACGGAGCTACTAACGTGCACAGCCCCGCAGGCTACTTTCCGCCTGGGCGGCCTGCCCCGCCCCCGCCTGGGCGACCTCTCCCGCGCTTCCCCCAAAGGCCTGCCTTTTATAGGCACCTCAGCCTATCAGCGCGCGGCACACCCGAGGCCCCGCCCCCGTCCCCTGCCCGCTCGGCCCCGCCCCCAGGCCCCGCCCCCGCCTGGAAGGCCACTCCCGCGCGTCCCCCAGAGGCCTGCCTTTTGTAGGCGCCTCAGCCAATCAACGCGCGGAATTCCCGAGGCCCCGCCCCCGCCCTGGCCAATCGCCGCGCCCCGGGTGCCTCGGCTGCTCGGCGGCGCTCGGGCGTTTTCGCGTCGCTGGCTCTACTGGGGCTGCTCCTCGGAGCCGGTCGCCTTCTTTCCGGGTTCGGAGCCGGTGCGGATGCCGCGGCGCCGGGCGCCTGGTCCCCGCGTGCCCGAGGCGCCTCTGTACATGGATTATCTGGTAGGTGCGGGCCGGGGGGTCCCCGCCCGGGGCGGTGCCGCGCACTCTCCGGAGACTCGGCGCCGGGGGCCTCTCCCGCGGGCCGGGCCGGGGGCCGCGCGGGGCGGGCGCTCCTGGCGGCGCTGACAGGTGAGGCCGCGGGGCGGGGGCGCAGGGCCGCCGCGTCCCCTCCGCGCTCCCGCCGCGACGCCGGGGCCCATTAAACAGCCGCCACCCGAATGGCTCCCGAGTGCCCGCGGCCGCTCATTTGCGCGATTAGATCTCGGGAGCGGTGACCCAGGTCGCAGCGGGGCTTTAAAAGCGCATAAAGCGCCGGCGGCCCGACGCGCGCCCGCCCTCCAACCCCCCGCGCCCCCCCGAGCGCCGAGGCCCGGCCCCGAGCCCCACGGACCTGGGTGTGTGTGCGGGTCCCGCGGGCGCCTCGTGTGGCTCCAGGAACCAGACCTCTCCGAGCTGCGGGTCTGGGCTCCGGGCGTTCGGATGGACCGGACCGGGCCGGGTTTGGTCCTCGGTGGTCAGCGGGCGTTTTGCCGTGGGAGCCGAGCCCCGTGGCCATGCGAGTCACAGAAGGTGGTTGGATGCGCGACCCTCCCGTCACCCGGAGGGACGGGTGCAGTCGCCAGTGCGCCGTCGGCGGTGGGCCTGGCCGGGGCGGGCCGGCGCCTTCTAGGAACGAGGCTGGTGATGGTGCCTTGGCTGTGGCTCCGTCCGGGGAAGGCGATGGCTGAGTCCTGCAAGCCTCGCGCCCCCAGAGCGGCGGGGAGCCGGGCGCAGCTCCGGGGAGAGGAAGGCATTCTGAGCGCAGATTCTGTTTGCTGTTCCTTTGCTGATGCCAGCAGCTCCCTCTCTGTCTTGGTGCTGAAGGGCCTGTTGCCACCTCCATCTGGAGCTGAGCTGGTGGAGGGGTTTATGTGATGGTGCTGTGTGCTCTGCGTGACCCGGTGAGTTCAAGTTCCGCATTCACCATCAAGCGCCCCCGAGGTGTCCAGCCCACCAGAGCGTTGGGTGAGAAAAGAGAAAGGACACTGTGGCCACTGTGGTTGTCCAGCCTGTGTGACCCGGTGGTGAGCGTCCACCTAGGAACCGGGGTGCAGGCTGGATCCCCAATGGGAGGGAGGCAGGAGGCATCCGATCAGTGATTCTCTCTCATCACTGATGTCTCTCTCTCTCTACCCCCCCTTCCTCTTTGAAATCATAAACATATATTTAAAAAAGATTTCAGTCTTTAAAAAAACACGCACAGAAACATGAAGTCCGCTGAAACTGCCCTGGAAAAGCACAGCACACCCACCTGTGGAGGTGGTGTTTGCGTTTCCGTGCTCGAGGAGAAAAGGGTCTGCCACGCTGGTTCCTTTCTTAGGCCTTCAGAGAGCCTCCCTCGCACCGGCAGAGTGTATGTGGCGTCCAGTTACGAGCCGGTTCCTGAAGAGCGAAAGCCAGTTTTGTTGATGGTGTCGGGGATCTTGTTTTCCAGACTCATCAGGTTCCAAGTTCTTCTGCCATCTTCCAGGGGAACATTGCGGCTCTCACCCTGAGTCTGAGCCTCGGGGGTTTGCCGAGCGCATGGGCCTGCGCCCGCACGCTGTCTGCACGCAGACACGAGGGATGCGTGTGCCGTCTTACCTTCGCTTTTCTTTTTAGAAGATGCTTGATTTTCTTTAAAAAAAACACAATTTTTTTAAACTGATTTTCTTCAGAGAGAGAGAGAGAGAGGAAGGGAGAGGGAGAGAGAGAGAACCATCAATTGGCTGCCTTCTGCTGGGATGGAGTCTGCAGCCCCGACTGGGAATGGAACCAGCAACCTTTCAGGGCCAGGGATGATGCTCCAACCACTGCTGCGCCAGCCAGGGTGTGCGAGTGACTTCCTGTGGCTGCTGGAAGCTGCGGGGAGCTGTGTGTGTGCCTCCCATTGTTTGTGGGACTGGATGTCACCACTTAGCCTTTCTTATCTAGAGGAGAGCGGGAAGGAAGAGGAATGAGAGAAACATAGAAGTGCTATTTTTAATCATTTTTAATAAGATTTCGGATGTGGAAACAGATGATGATGCTCTCTGATTTTAGAAGTTGCTTTTGATTTTTTCACTTCAAGGAATGTTCTAAGTTAGAGGGGTAGGGCTAGTGCCTTAATGTTTAAGACCAAGTTTTTGTTGATTTCAGTTCAAAGGAACAGTGGTGGTTTGCTGGTCCCAGGTAAAGTGTGCTCCCCCCCCCCCCCCCCCCCCCGCCCCTGTGTGGTTGCTGAGTGAACGGGTGTGAGGCACAGGCACTTTCTTCACCAGCTGCGCAGGAGGCTGATAGCATCTGTTTGGATTCGGTGTTTTGTTCCCGTCACTGCAGAATGTAGCCATTTCTCTCCACTGACGATGATCAAGATAGCATTTGCATAGCCAGAGCAGCAATGTAAACAGGAAAATATCAGTTTTCCAGGTGATAAGGGCCTCTGCCCAGGAGGCCACGCACCTGCTTCCCGTGGTCACGACGGGAGGACATTCATACCTGTCGTGTCTGTGGGTAAAGATGTTGCTGCCATTCCCACAGGTGGTACCAGCATCTTTCCCTCCTGACAAGCTGGATGAGTGAGGCGACGTTCGAATAAGGCGGGAGAAGACAGGAGAGGACAGTGGCTTTCCGAGAGGGAGAGAAACACACCTGCCAGTTTTTCCTGGGGGCTGCACGGGGTCAACATCCAGACCCCTTTCCCTTTCAAATTTCCCTTTGTCCCGACTCTCGTACGTGATTGGTCTGGATTTTCCCTGCTTCCCTGTTCTGCCATCAGCACAGCAGCAAGGGAACATGCGAGGATGGAGGGAAAGGAACGTAGAAACAGCACATTGCTTTTCAGATGTGAGACCGGAACGCACCCCCCCACGATGGCATTGCTGACGCTGTCGTCCGCTTCAGAGTGACTGTTACTGCTCCGGGGTGAATACTGGGCCACCTTTTAAACCAGATGCAAGTGCTCATCAGTAGGCAGGAAGTGGCCAGACTCCTGGGGCTTGTGCACTACCTACGAAAATAAAGCCCCATTCTGATCTTATTAATCCACTCAGCAAGTCTTCATGGGACCCCTGCTTCGTGCATGGCCCTGACTGTCACGAGGGCTGAGCGCCTGACGGGGTGACCTTGTCTGTGGGGCATGCTCTCCGGGGACAGGTTGGATAAGGCAGGGGGTGGGGAGGCTGCTTGTGCTGCCCCTGGGCCTTCTGGTGGGGTTCTCTCTTATTTCATAGGCCCCTTTGTCTTACCATGAACTTCAATGCAAAGGGAGACTTGAAAATGTGACCGCTCACCGCATGGTTAGTCCTGGATCCTCGTTGTCAGTGAATGGTCCCGGCACTTGGGTATCGTGCTTGGGATTAGTGAGGGCTGGGTTCTAGCTTCCTTCCTGGTGTAGGTTGGCGAACCGGCCTAGGTTCTCGGTCACAGGCAGTACCTGGCATTACATATAAACACTTACGTGTAAGTGACAAAAAGTGGTTCAAATCCATCACCACTTGCAGGATGAAAACCAACTAACCAACCAAGGACCAGCCAGCCCAGAGGAGAACTTCATGATGGTCCCACGGGGGGACCGGGCACAGAGGAGGAGGCTGTCAATCAGCCCGCCTGCTCGCAAGGACCTGGGGAGGCATACGTGGGATTTCACCTGCTGTTCCCTGGTCTTAAAAGTGTGCTGTTTTAGCTTCGAGTGACTGTGGACATTTCTAGGAATATGTTCCTAATGTGGTCACTTTGACTATAAAATAACAGTACAGGCCAAACATGCTTTAGTTTTAACCGGATTAGCCAGAGTCACTTAAATATTCTTCAGTTAATAAATAATAAGGTAGAAATCACGGGAACGCGAGAAGCAGTTCTCCCGTCGGTGGCTTCTCATAGTGAAAGGCTTTCAGAGCATCCAGACCATTGGGCAGGGCCTCAGTGGAAGGAATTAGCTCGGTTCTCTGGCTTGAGTCCCTCCATCTTTCTTTCTTTTTATTACAAAACTTTTTTTTAAATTGATTTTTTGAGAGAGGAAGGGAGCAAGAGAGAGAAAGAGAAACATCAATTTGTTGTTTTACTTTTTAAAAAACCCTCACCCGAGGCTATGTCTTTATTGATATTAAAGAGAGGGGGTGGGGGGAGAGAAACATGAATGTGAGGGAGAAACCTTGAATGGTTGCCTTCCTTACGTACCCTAACCAGGGCTGGGCATGTGCCCTGCCTGGGACTCTCACCCGAGACCCTTCAGTTTACAGGATGACGCTCTAACCAGCCGAGGCACATGAACCATGGCGGTCGGTCACTCACTCCTGCACCCGTTGGTTGTTTCCTGTACGTGCCCTGATCCTGGATGGAGCCCACAACCTTGACCTACCCCGGGTGTTCCATCTGGAGTGTGAGTCAGGCGAGGACATACAGCATGGTGCCTCCAGGAGCCTGCATGGTGAAGGGCGCCCAGCCATGTGCTGGCTGCATGTGGGTGGGGTGCGGAGCGTAGAGCTTTGGGGGTAAAATCAGTGAACATTTGCTATGTGCCAGACACCGAGGCCTTCCACCGAGGCCCTGGGAGGCGTGTCACCCCCAGGCTCACATGGCTGACTGGTAGCACTGGGCTTGTGGCCCAGCCCCCCTCCCCCTTCCCCTTCTCCCACTGGTGTTCCAGCCAGTGGCATACAGGTGAAATGGACATGTGTTTCACGTAAATACTGTGCTGCTTCCTAGGTACAGGGTGAGGAGCCAGGGTCCCCGAACCGCCCACTGGTGTTCCCACACGTCCAGGCCTTGGCCTCGCCGAGTGGAAACAAGGCTGCGTCCCAGCTCCCACCCCCGTGTCTACCGGTCACTGCGCTGACCTTCAGCGTCTGACGTCTCATCCTGTGGCCGCAGATGGTTTCCAGGCAGCCCGTTAGCCCCTGGTGTGACTTCAGGGACAGGCTCTGGCCTCCAGCGGCGCTGGTGTCCTTTGGAGACGCCGCTGAGACCAGGGCCCGTCCCTCAGCTCCTTCCCCAGAGCTGCCGGCAGCAGCTGTCCCCACAGACCCTGGCCCAGTCGCCTTTCGACGATGGTGTCAGCAGGCAAAGGCCTGTGACGGCCAACCGGAAAGGGCCACTCCCGGGAGGATGGAAGGAGCGTCTAGGCTGTGGTGGGCCTTGGCTTGGCACCGAGCCCCCTCCCCCACCGGGGAGTTGTGCTCTGCCCCTCACCTGGCACCTCCCCGGATGCTTCTGCTCCGGGGGAGTCACAGGCCGATTATCCTGGACACTCATGTCCAAGGGGGAAGTGCTGACGCACTTACTTCCCACGAGGCTGGGGCCTGGGGCCCGGGGCCCGGGGCTGCGCGTCCTGGAATGCTCTGCAGCTGCCGTCCTGACATTTTCTGTTCTTGGTGCTTTTGCAGACGTTTCTGCTTTGCCCTGGGCGCCACACCTATGCAGCCGGTTCTGACGTGCAGAGCTCAAATCCAGGCACCGGCATCACCCGGCTGCGTGGCTCAGGGCTGAGCATCAACCCAGGAGCCAGAAGGTGATGGTTCGATTCCCACACAGGGCTCTTGCCTGGGTTTGATTCCCTGGGGGACTGGGGCAAGGGGCGTGCAGGAGGTGACTGATCTATGTTTCTTTCTTTCTTTTTCTTTTTTTTAAATATATTTTTTTTAATTTCAGAGTCGAAGGGAGAGGGAGAGAGAGATGAAACATCCATGATGAGAGAGAATCTTTGATCGGCTGCCTCAGTGACCTCCTGGTGTGTAGGTCGATGCTCAGGTGCTGAGCCACACTGACTGGGCCAAAGTTTGATTTTTAGTAAATGCAAGTGTTCCAAATCCTCGTGTTTAGAAAAGTAAAGAAAAATAAGAAAACACACTTTTGTGTACCTGCCTCCCTGATCCAACGGTTGTCAGCATTTTGCCATTTTTACTTCAAAACGGATGCTCTTGACAAAGAAAAGGAAGGTTGAGGCTGCGTCCCTGGCTGTCGCTTCACGCGTGTGTTGTGTTCCCACACGTGCACGTGGGGAGTGCAGCTGACCACCCGCCTCGCCTGTTGGAACCTGGCTTTGTGGCCCTCGTGCTGCTGCGATGGGGTGCAGCTGCGTGTGTCCAGGCTCTTGCTGTGTATCCCTGGGTCCCCTGTGGAGCACTCACTGGGTGCTGGGAGGAGCTCACAGGGAGAATGGGGGTTGGCTCTGAGGTGTGGCTGTGTGTGTTGACTTGTTTTCAGTTCTCTACGAGGAAGCGCATACATTGTTTAAGGACGTTTTATTATATGCATTTTAGTCTTATGATTCATCTGCTTGTTTTGCAATTTATAGCAATCATTTTGTCATCACGTTAACACAGGTATACACATATATATTCTTGCCCATGTAAGACCTAAGATTATTTTGGTAATAGGTTTATTATTACAGCAAAAGCTCATGTGGAATCTCAGAGGGAAGGCAGGGGAGGGTGGATGGGTGGGAGGAGATTCAACCAGAGAGCTTATAGACACACTAGAGGCCCGGTGCGCGAAATATGTGCATGGGGAGGGTCCCTAGGTCTGGCCGGTGATCAGGGTCTATCGGGGCCTTCCGGCTGCCCCCTGGTGGCCAGCGCATGTCATAGCAAGCAATTGAACTTCAGGTCGAACTCCCGAGGGGACACTTTGCATATTAGCCTTTTATACATATAGAAAGATATGCATAACCCATGGACACAAACAGTAGGGTGGTGAAGGCCTGGGGTGGGGACAGGCTGGAGGGGGTTAGTGGGGGGAAAAATGGGGGCATAGGTAATACTTTCAGCAATAAAGGTTAAAAAAAAAAAAGTCAAAGCTTAGTGAAGGAAATTTGGAAAGCATAGCAAAGCACCCTGGGGAAAAATACCTGTAATGCAGCAGCCCGCAGAGAACGGCTGAACATTTTTAACCTAGTCGTGAGGATATGCTTTTGTAACCCTCTTACACTTACGAATTAACAGTGTCTCTTCCACAGCATTCCTCTTCTGCATCATACGGGTAAACATGCTTCTCCTAACGAATCGCCTGGTTGACTATCTTGTGTTTGCTACAATGTGGGCTGTTACAAATAGCTCTGCTGTGATCCCCTCTCCCCCCAAGTTCTTTGGGGTGCTTCAGCCAGGGTGTAAGGAGCCTGCGTCCTCTGGTCCTGTAATCTCTACAGAAAGTGGTGCCAGTGCCAAGGAAATTTGGAAACCAGGTCAAAGTTCGATGCGTTTTTTATGACCCAGCTTACGCTCTGCATCTGTGGGGCGGGACTCTGGGAGGGGTTATTGCAGGCGGGCTTTTAATCCTTCAGAGTGTCCTTGCTGTATGATCAGGTTCTAGAAGTGGATTTGTAGGGTCAAGAGGTTCTGTGTTTTAAAGCCCTTGGTATTGCTGAAACGAGTTGGCATTTGTGGTGGCTCAGGACAGTGCCTGCCTGTGAGTGTGCATGTGGAACACACTTCTTTCTGAACCCCGAGTCCTGGAGCCTGGTCTAAGGGGAGCCACCCTGAGCCAGAGCTTCCTCCTCGTCAAAATCCAGGCAGCGTCTGAGCTCTGCAAGTGAGTGCTTTTAATCATAACCACAGAGCTGGCCGAGTCGCTCAGGCGGTTAGAGCGTTGTCCAGACACACCAAGGTTGCGGGTTTGATCCCTCGTCGGGGCACGTGCAGGAATCAGCGAATGAATGCACGAGTAAGTGGGACGCACCCCGATGTTTCTCTGTTTCTCTCTATCTCTCCCTCTCTCTCAAATCAGTCAATAAAAAAAAACAAGCATGATAACACCCTGCCGCTTCTATACGGACCTGTAGGGGATTCCCCGTGTCTCGATGGCTCCGTAGAGGGGCCTCGGCACAGGGGTGAGTGGAGATTCAGCGTCTCTCTCAGTCCTTCATTTCATTTCCCCCCCATCAGCCACGCTTTGGAATTTTGCTTCTTTGCAGAAATGGCAGCATACAATCTCTGTGACATAATGTAACGAAACACTATGCAGGAGTACATTCTTTCTTGTGTGTTTTGGGAGCTGCGCGTTTAACAGTTGTCCCTGATCTTGGACAAGAGAATGTTCCTTTTTGTCTGTTCTGCAGTTTACCGGTATTTTCTGGTCTCAAATCAGTTGTACTATTAATTTTTATTTCTCCTTTTTTTCCTGATCTGATTCAGAGATTTTTTTTTTTTTTTTTAATACTCAAAGGGTATTTTTTAAATTGATTTCGAGAGAGAGTGGGAAGGGGGGGCGAGAGAGAGAGAGAGAGAGAGAGAGAGAGAGAGAGAGCGAGCCACCGATTGCTTGCCTCCCAGGCTGGGGGACCTGCGACGGAGGCACGAAGGCATGTGTTTCTTGACTGGGAATGAAGTCTATGGCCCTCTAACCGCTGAGCAACACCGGCCAGGCCAAAGACATTTTTTTTAGGTGGCATTTATGACTAGTAAATGATCTGGTAATCTTATAAAAAAAACTTAATGTGTTTAAAAAATGTTTTTATTAATTTATTATTTTAAAATATATCTTTATTGATTTCAGAGAGAAAGGGGAGGGAAAGATAGGAGCATCAATGATGAGAGAGAATCATGGACCGGCTGCCTCCTGCGCGCCCCACACTGGGGATCGAGCCCATAACCCGGGCCTGGGCCCTGACCGGGAGTTGAACCCTGACCTCCTGGTTCCTAGGTCGACGCTCAGCCACTGAGCCACGCTGGCTGGGCAGTTTGTTCTTTTTTGTTGCAGTGTAATAGTTAAGTATTGTGCTTCTTTTTTTTTTATTGACTTTTTTTTTAGAGAGAGAGGAAGGGAGAGGGAGAGGGAAAGGGAGAGGGAGAAGCAGAGAGAGAGACCTTGATGTGAGAGAGCTCCATCAGTTGGCTGCCTCCCGTACATGCCCTGACCAGGGACTGAACCCATAGCCTGGGCACGTGTCCCGATCAAGAATCAAAGCTGTGACCCTCCTGTGCATGGACGATGTCCAGCCTGACCTGCCGGCCGGGGCCGCCACGTCATATGGAGTGACTACACCGTCACTCGTCTTCCCATTCGGTGGTTGATGGGTGTGGGAATGACGCTGCCGCGGACGTTCTTGTACATGGTTTTGGTGGGAAAGCACCCACTCCTGTTGGGTGGCGTGGGGCCTGGGTTCACGGCGTGTGCGCATGCGTGGGCGTGGTCAACACCGTGACACACATTTTTAAAGTGGCAGCACCAGTGAGACGGCACCCAGTGCGTCAGGGGTTCCGGTCACTTCACACCCTCGGCAGTGCTTTGTATGTGGTAGGGCTTTTCCTGGACCCTGTGAGTCCAGAATGTCTGAAGCTGCCCAGGGCGTCCCCCTGCTGCCTGTGCATGAGAGGATTTTTTTTTTGAACCAATCACTTGACTGCATCCTCAAGTCCCAGGTGTGGGACTCGTTTGACAACCCGACATGCTCGGAGCTACCAGGGCACTCCCGTGGCTCCGGCACCGATGAGGGTGGGAGCGTGGGCCGCCCAGGCCGTGTCTCTGCCGGGTTAATGCTGTCCGTGGGGAAGATGGGAGTGGTTAGATGGCTTCAGACTTCCCACATTTTTCTCCAGCGTCTTCCTTCCTGGCTCGGCTGTCTTCCGTTCTTCTCTAACTCCGTGAAATCAGTGATCATAAGCTCCTTCACATGATCTCCCATTCATTCACGTAGACAACTGTTTCTTGTGGCCTCGACACCAGCTCAGGGTGAAGTGAAGATTCTATCTTACCAGGTTCTGGGCCCGAGAACGCGTTTCCTCTCACTGGATTGGGACTCCTGGATGGAAAACGAGGCTGAGGGCACTCCTGTTGCCACAAAGCTTCCTGATTCTGTTCATTTTTCCAGCGCCCACCCTCAGCCCTTCCTGCCCTACCGCCCGCACCACCGGAACCCGGGGTAAAGAGCGTGGCCACCCCTGGGTGTGCCGTGGGGTGAGAGGGCCTGGCCCGTGGCCCCGGGTGCCCGAGTCCCTCCCTGTGGCCAGGCTGCCTGGTGCTGTGGCCGCAGTGTGGCCATGACAGTGGGCAAGCTCTCCAGGTCCTGCCCGGGAGTAATGGGGCTGGGAAGGCTCAGTGTCTGTTCTGTTGGAACCAAACAGCTTGAAAGTCAAGCTCGTGCCTCTGCGAACTTCCTCAGCTGGTGATTGACGGCCGGCTCCCTGGCCCTCTGGCGGCCGGGCCGCACGGAATGCTGAGCTGTGGGGCTCGGGGTGCTGAGCTGTCTGGGCTTGCACACTTGCTGACAGGCTTGCACACTTGCTGACCGTCTTGCACGCTTGCTGACCTTGTGTGCGGCTCGGAACCTCCTGCAGTGATTGGGTTTCCTCTCGCCCCGTCATGCGCGGGAGTGCTGAGCTTCTGTGTTACTCATCGTACTCCTCTTAGTGTGATAACAGTCCTCCCACGATGGCTGGGTCTCTAAGCCCTGGTACCAGGCAGGATAAGCTGGTCACGTCCTGGGCTTCCTTGGCGTTTCCTGCATTGACTGGGCAGCTCCTGCTCGAGGCCGCAGCGGAGCTGTTCTGCATGTCGATGGGCTCAGGCCGTGGTTTCTGCATCTGCGTGGGAAGGACCTGGCTTCCCGCGCCAGCAACGTGTTAGCTTCTCCCCGTGTGTCTTCCTTCGGGACAGGCCTGGCTGGACGGTCATCTTGGGAAGCACCCACAGGGGAACAGGCTCCAGTTCTTCCGTTCTGAGCACTTCACGCTTATACCTCATTGAGTATGTGAGCTTTACATTCTTTTTCAACTGTTTCATGAAGCAGCCTTGGTCCGAATGTTCTCTCGATTCCATGCTCAGAATAGATCCTCAGTTGCTGATTTGTAAGAACTCTTTAAACCCGGCATCGTTGCAAAGGCGAGCACAGGTGGACGGAAAGAAGCTGCCGTGACACAGGGCTGTGTGGGAAGGCATGCGCAGCTTAATCCTTATGAAAACTGGCCTTAGTGAGCCAACATGAAGGATGCATGACGATGAAGAAAAGGCGGAGAGAAGGCAAGGTTTGACGCTCATGGGTGGCTGTTGAGAGCAGTTCTTCTGCTTCCCAAGCCCAGAGTGTCTGAGGCGAGACTGTGCCCCCACCACTTCTGCCATCGTGGGAGAGGTCAGAGCAGCAGCAGGGGTTCTTCCAAGGGGTGCATGGGGGCACCTTCCTGGGGACTCACAGTTCACAAGGACGTGGTTTAGAAGCAATCTGTTCCTCATGTTCATTTGCGTGAAATGAAACTCGTGACTTTAGGCTCTTGGCTTTAATTCCGGTGGGTACTCAGTGTTCAGCTCCTGCAAGAAAGGAACCTGGGAGCTTTGAGAACATCCCCCAAAGGGTGCCTGTCTGACGGGTTCGGGGAGAAGACAGCCCTCCTCCCCTGTCCCTCTCAGCCTCTCCCTCCTCCTATCTGGCTCCTTCACTCAGCAGGCCCGTCCTGAGCCCAGTGTTTGGTGGACACGTGGGCGCCCTGGGCAATGCAGAGGCAGCTCTGTCTGCCGGCCTGGTGCCTCGGTGTTGAAACAGCTCTGCTGTGGAGACTCCAGGTGCGGGGCTGCAGTGGGGGTGGGGTCGGGTGGAGGCGGGGGTGGGGGACAGCTCTCTGTGAAGGGTCCTCTGGGGAGTGTTTCAGGCTTCACAGGCCACACAGTCTGTCTCAGCTGCCCCGCTGCCCCAAAAGCAGGCTTGGCTGACATCTAAACCGAGGCGTCTGGCCGTGTTCCAATAAAACTTTATTCACATCAGCAGGCTGGGAGCCACATGTCATTGGCCAGACATTGTTGGAAGTGCATCTGCTCTCAAAGGTAGCCATATCCCAGGTTTTCTCTCCCTGCACATTCTGTTCTGTTCTTTTTCTTTGTAGCATTTGTCATCATCCAACTTTGTTTCTTTGTTGCTTTTGGCCTTCCAACACCCCTCTGCCCCCCACTTGCCGACTCCCTGAGAATCCAGCTTGCGCAGCGCAGGTCTCCACACAGACTGGCCTGCACACAGTCGGCGCTTAGGAGGGGATTCACGCCAAGTACATGCGCCTTCAGCTTGGCATGTAACATCCTGAACCACTCCGTGCCACCCTTACACCTGGGGCCAGGAGACTTCGGGGAGTCAGTGCCGGGGGTGGCAATGCTAAGGCTGATACTTCAGCTATCATGGTAGACGAACATTCTTGCTTCCAGCTCAATGAGAAAGATCTTTTACCGCTTAAGAAAAAGGCCTCTTCCACCTTAAAAAACAAAGCCAGACACGCAGGCCTCCCGCCTCCCCTGCCCCACTCCTTACAAAGCGGAAGGCGGCAGGCTTCTCCGTGTGCACCAGGGGCTGGCAGCGCTCGGGGGCCACGTACCCTTTCCAGCTTAGTGTCGGACGCTGTCTGGATCAGCCAGGCCTCGCCTGTTATGCTTCCTGTTCTCCCGCTCGCCTCCCCGGCTCACCTCTGGCTCGGGGCTCTGAGGCAGGGCCTGGCCCGCGTTCACCTGTCCTTGCATCACTCCGACTCCAGGCGGGCAGACACGAAGCACAGCTGTCGCCTTGCTGTGTGTCAGGACGAGGGATGTGCAGCACGTGGGCTCACCTAGGTCTTAGCAACAGCTCGTCTAGAAGCAAAGCTGTTTCTCACCCTCCGGGGGGGGGAGGGGGATGACGCTTGTTCTGCCTCATGGTGGTTGGTGGAGACCATAGAGTGAATAATGTTTATTTTCTGCCATCTTGTTGAAGTGATTTTTCTCCTTTATTTCCATGCTTGCCTTTGACATTTCTTAGGGAAAACAACCATAAACTGTAAGTAGTCACGCCCACTTCCCATTGCCTGTCTCCTCGCGTCTGTCCGGATTACCCATGATGCCCTGACCCTGCCTCAGCACCCTTTGATCCCCCCCTCCCTGGGGACCAGCTGCCGGCAGCATCTCCTTGGGTGCTTTCATCAGGAAGCTGCACAGGAGGTGGCGTAGGCCTGCAGCTCCCCAGGCGCCTCGTGGGGCTGAGTGCTGGCTCAGGCTCCGGTCCCAGCAGCCAGGGCAGCCAGGGCAGAGTCACCCTTTAATTGGGGACAGCTAGCGATTCACCTTTCACCCCAAGCCGTGCGTTACGGCCGCAGTGATGCGGGTGCTTGCAACAGAGCATCTCGGGGAGACTGTGAGCTGACCTTTGAGATGCATTACCAGCTCCTGCCCCAGGACCGCAGCAGCTCGGCTGTGCTCTCAGATACCTTTTTAAAGTATATTTTATTGGTTTCAGAGAGGAAGGGAGAGGGAGAGAGAGAAACATCCATGATGAGAGAGAGTCATGGATCGGCTGCCTCCTGTGCACCCCACACTGGGGATGGAGCCCACAACCCGGGCATGTGCCCTGACTGGGCATTGAGCCATGAACTCCTGGTTCATAGGTCAGGAGGTGGACGCTCAACCACTGAGCCATGTGGCTGGGCTCAGATACCTCTTTATACCTGACTCCCCTCATTAGAGAGCAGGGCCTCCCGGAGATCCTCACTGTTAGGGTGAAGCTGGAGGTGGGATGGCCGAGGGCTGCACCCCGAGGCAGAGTGGCGGGGATTAGGCTGTGTTTGTGAGGATCAGAGGTCAGAGAGGAGGTGGGAGGCCCTGCAGGCACTCACACAGAAGCAGGATTTGCAAGGTAGTGATGGTGGCCATCCCAGCAGCAGTGCCTGAACATCTGGGGACTGTGAGGAGAAAACAGAGTTTTAGTAACTTAGAGTAAACACAGCTTCTCTTTATTTTATATATATACGTATATATATGTATATATACATTTACATATTGATTTCACAGAGGAAGGGAGAAGGGAGAGAAAGAAGCATCAATGATGAGAGAGAGTCATGGATTGGTTGCCTCCTGCACACCTCACACTGGGGATGGAGCCGGCAACTTGGGCCTGTGCGCCGAAGGAGGCGGGGCCTTTTGCAGAGTTAGTCTGATGTGCTTTCTGGCTCCTGGGAGCCTTCGAGCCGCCGTGGGAGTCAGGGTCCTGTGGACCAGCCTCCTGGGCACCGTGGGTTCAGCCACGGATGCTGAGATGGACTGCAGGACACCGAGGCGCAGTGTGGGACTGTGCCACGTTAGGGGCCCTGCCGGTCAGCCTGCTGAAATATCGCCCCCCACCCCCTGGTTCACAGAAAGCCTCAGCATCGTGTTGGGTGAGAATGGCTTTGTGAGCGAACATGAGGTCCAGGAGCCTGAACTTGCTGGGGGTGTGAGAAGTTGTGAATTCTGAATCCAGTGCTGCAGTTTATATCCTGAGAGCAGGGCCTCAGTCCTCTCTAAATCCCGCCCATTCAATTTTCAGCGTAAAACTGTGACAGCTTTTCCTGTTTACCTGCTTAAGTTCCTGTGAGCATTGCAGGTATTTATAACTGCTTATGGATGGAACAAGGAATGCTTATATAATTAATTTCCAGCAATCAAAGAACTTATCATTGAAAATTGGCTATTTGAACAGGATTTAAAGCAAACAAAATCCAGCCCTCCCAGCAGGCCCATCTCTACATGGTGCTCACAGGCCGAGGTCAGAGGGCAGCCGCTCTCCTTCCAAGAGAGAAGCGTGGACGAGGGGGGCAGGCGGTCCTGCGGGACCCTCGGTTGTAACCTCTTGTTCTCATTTTAATCTTGTAGAGGATGTCTGAGTGTCTCCACATCTCATTTGCTGTTTGTAGACTGGGCATCCGCACGGTAAGCAACCCACATGGGTGCGGTCCCCATGCCGGGAGGTGCACGAGGAGCTGAACATGGAGAGAGCGCAGCTGGGGACTGGCCCCCTGGCCCCACTGCCGGGGAGCGTGGGCTCCTGCACGCCCGGGGGGAGCAGGAAGCTTCATGCTGCGTGTCTATGACTCTGGGCGCGCCCTCTGAGCTAGGCAGGGAGTGTGCTAGAGGAAGTATTTGTGAAAGCGAAATATCAGAAATAATGCAGGTGCCCAGCAGTAACAGCTCGGATTCGTGAATTGTGGCATTTTAATGTCATGGGGTACCACACAGCAGCGAAAATACAGGAACTAAAAGTAAAACACATGAGCTGCAGCTCTACAGTACAGAGCGAGCCATTCCACAGACACAGTGTGGGGTGAACAAGGTTACAGGAAATACACGCGAGTGATTTCATTTCCACCGAGTTCCAGAACTAAGCCGCCTCTGCGTTGGGGTCATAGGTCCGGGTAGATGGTGTAGAGGAAGCGTTCAGATGTGGTTGCCACAGGCAACAGCCCTCGGTGGGAGATCCTGGCGGGCTGCCTGGGGGTGGCGGCGGAACCCACTTGCTCCTGTGGGCTGACGCCACAGGCACTACCAAGCCCCCAGCCGTGCATGTTAGCCCCTGAGCTACCTGCCCAGAGGCCGCTGGGCTGAGCGGAGCCCCTGCTCAGGCGGGTGGGGGCGCAGAGGCTTCGGGGGCCATGTGGTGTGTGCCTCTCGTCTGGCACGGGCACCGGAGATGGCCGCACCTTTGGTCTTTGATCCCCCCTTGCTTGATGCGCTGTATCAAGTGTGGGACATGCTTGCCTGCACCACAGAGAGAGAAAATGTCCAAGTGTTTGGGGATTTTTTTCTTATGAGTCCGAGTGGATTCACTGAGTTGCCCTGAACCCATTTCTCACTTGAAAAGTTGGGGAGGAAAGGCTGCGGGTTCATGAGTTCCGACTCTACGACTGAAGGAGCAAGACCGAGTGGGATTATAAGCGTGTGGCGGACGCGCTGCAGGCACCGCGTCTAAGGGAGGTGTGTGTAAGCAGGTGAAGGGCTGAGGACTGAGCATGGGAGCCAGGAGACGCCCGGCTGTGCACCCCTCCCGGCCAAGCCCTCCCTCCCCGCAAGAAACAGCCCTCTCCAGACGCCCAGAGGAGATGATGTGTGTTTAGTCTCAACAGCGGAAGCGGAAGAAAACAAAGCCACATCACCTCCCAGGTTTCCAGGCGGGACCCAGGGCTCCGGGGAGAAAGGTCCTGTGGTCTGGGCTGGACTTGACCTGGCTACCGACCCGGGGCACATGGAGGCACGAGGCGGAGAGAAAGGCTCTCACAAACCAGGCGTCCCTCCCAGGAGGACACTCTTCCCAGGCGCGTGGCCCCGTGCTCCCTGCCGGCGAGGGCAGCGGGCACAGAGGTGATCTCATCTGCGGGACAGAGGCGCCCTGTGTGGATCTGGATGAGCTCGGCCTGAGCAGAGCTCACGGGGCTCGGTCAGGGGGACGGAGGGAGCGAGTCCAGCCAGGAGCCCACAGGACAGTGGCGGCTCTGTGCTTCCATGAACCTGGCAATGGGACCGGCCACACTGGACCATGGTCCCTGATATGGGCCTTCTGAACCTCCTTGCAGTCAGGGCAGCTGGGGTGAACTGCAGGTCAGAGGGCACGCGGGGCCCAGGGGCCTCCCTTCCAGTGACAGGGTGAGGGCAGCTGGGGTGAACTGTGGGTCAGAGGGCACACAGGGCCCAGGGGACCTCCCTTCTGGTGTCAGGGTGAGGCATGTGGGACACAGGGGCCTCCCTAGGAGCGCCAGGGCTGCGCCCCCCGACTTCTCTCAGCGGAATGGGACAGTGGGGTAGCATGTGTCTGGAAGCAGGATGAGGGCTGGGGTGGGACTTGAGCATCTAGCACCTTCCTGACCCCTGTGACCAAAACTCGAAGCTCAGAGGCCTGGATGGAGAGAGCACAGGGCCTCATGGTCATCCCCCCCCCCCCCTCCCCGTACACAACACCTGCGTGCACTGAAGTCCCATTAGTGACGGATGGGATTTGAACTAAATAGTTCCAGCAAGATGCTGCGCGTGTTAGTGATCTGACTTCGTGGGAACCGGCTTTTGAAACTGGAGCTCAGCTGGACAGAAAGTCCGCTTAGTCCAGGCGTGTTCCTCCAGGGATGCAGGATGCGGCCCTTCTCTCAGGTCAGGACTGGGCCTGGCAGACCTTTGCCTGCAGCCCTGAGGGCTCCTCTCCTTCCCCTTCTCCGTCTCCCTGTCCCTCTCCCTCTCTCTTCTGACCTGCAGGGGCCAGGCCTCCTTCCTGGACTCAGCCCTCAGCTGTGTCCCACCTGCTGTTCCACCTCCAGCCCCAGACCTGACCTCCCCATCCAGCCTCTCCTCCCTGCTGCCCTGAGCTGGTCTGAGCCCCAGGCTGAGTGCAGGTCTGTGCTGGGGGCTCTCGGAGTCGTCGCCTGAGTGAAAGCCTGGCCGCCATGAGGTCTATAAGGCGCCCTGCGGAGCCAGCCGAACCCGCTCGCCTTCTCTTGGCCCGCTGCCGTGCCTGATGCCCGTTGCCCTCTCCCCTGCCCATTGCCCTGGCCGCTGCCTGCTGCCCTCTCCCCTGTCCGGTGTCGTGTGCTCTGGGCACACATGGCTGTTTTTGGCTCTGTCTGAGCTGTTGTCCCCAGCAGCCTTAGCGTGTGCTGATCTTGCATCCTGGAGCGATCGCTGTCACCTCTCCCGGGAAGCAGGCCATGACTGTGACCCCTGGTCAGTGCTCCTCTGGGTGTCCCTTCCCTGCACCCTGGAGTCCTGGCAGCCGCTTCATGTCTCACGCCTTAGCCAGTCTGTTCATCCTCCGACTGGCCGGGCAGCGGAGGCCATCTCTCCCTGTTTTCCCTCCTTGGGCTTTGAGGGCTGTCACCGTGGTCACTGAGAACTTGCTGAGCATGCTAAGGCCTCTGTAGGTGACGTCGCTGGCCCCACAGCCTTGCAGAGAAGGCGCCGTTGTCCCAGTGTCAGGGCGCGGGCGTGGGGTCGAATGTCTTCTCCATGCGGCGGGGACAGGCGTGGAGCCGGGCCTGGGCTGACCTGGAAGCCCTTCGCCAGCACCCGGCACCATCCCCGATGGTGACATGCAGTGTGAACCCATGGGACTCACTGGAGAGCAGTTCTTGACAGTCCCTGTCTTTTGTCCAGTGACACATCGGCCACGACAGGCAGTTTTGCAGCATGTGTGTCCGCCTCGAGCTGTGCGATGGGTAGTTTCTTCATGTGAGCTTCATGCTGAGCCCTTTCGCCCAGAAGTTTGCGTTGGCGAAGTCGCACCCACAGTGCATGTCACTAGGGGCAGGCGATGCTGATGCATCTCACCGTGGTGACCGACAGATGCTCTTTAAGTTCTAAGTAACCCGGGTCTGAGGCTGACATGTAATGGCTTCACCCCGAATTCACATACCACCCACCCCATCGAGAGCCTCAGGGCCCTCATGCACCTACATCGTCTGTATTTCTTTCTTTTTCTTAGTCCTCACCTGATGATACTTTTTTCCGCTGATTTCTAGAGAGAGTGGAAGGGAGGGAGGAAGGGAGAGAGAGAAAGTGAGAGAGAGAGAGAGAGAGAGAGAGAGAGAGAGAGAGACAGAGACAGAGACAGAGACAGACATTGACACAAGAGAGACACTGATTGGTTGCCTCCCACATACACCCTAACCAGGGCTGGGGGTCGAACCTGCAACTGAGGTACATGCCCTTGACCAGGTATTGAACCTGGGACCCTTTATCCATGGCCGGTGCTCTAACCACTGAGAAACCTGGCCAGGGCCATCTGTATTTCCTCATGACAGCTCGGTGGCACTGATTCCATGTGGCTTGCTGAAGTCTTGAGGTGTTTTCAGACCTGCAGTATCTTGATCTAGATGGAACATTAGGGTCTTTTCCTTCCCTGGACCATGGTGCTAACATGCAGTGCACCTCTCTGGGCAGGCTTGTGGTAGGCCGAGTGCAGCTGGAGGCGGAGCTGAGCTGGGCCCTGGTGTGTTCTGTCTCGGGAGGTGAAGGCCTCCGGCCTCTGCTGCCACCTTCACGCTCAGGGCCAGGGGTGTGGGGTCGGGGCCACAGCGAGAGCATCTCCAGTGCAGAGGAAATCCTAACTGTATCATCTCCACTAACTGTGCTTCATGGGTGCAGTGGAGCGTTCTCCCTCCTGACTGTAGGGAACCTATTTATTTTAAGGCGGAACAAAGAAGACACAGGAGGAGATGGCGGAGTCGCACCGGCCATTCCCCCCAAAGGGCCTCTGTGCCTTCTCTCTCCTGATTACCAATTGCAGCCTCGAGGCTGGGTGGGAGGCTGTTCCTGGATCAGGAACATGGAGAGTTATTAATTCGGGAGCTCATGGTATTTTTAATTTTCCTCTTTAGGTGACGTGGTGGCCCCCAACACGGGCATATCCTGTGGATGGAAATTTCCACCCGGGGAAACGGGCATTTGTCTGTTGCCTTTCACAGATGAAGGAGTTTGTTTTCTTTTATCCTCGCCCGAGGATATTTTTCCCTGTGGTTTCTTTTAGAGAGAGTGGAGAGGGAGAGACAGAGAAAGAGAAATATCCATGTGAGAGAGACATATCGATTTGTTGCCTCCCCGCTTGGGGCCGGGGATCAAACCTGCAACCAAGGCACATGTCCTTCACTGGGAATCTCACCCAAGACCTGGCAGTCCTGGGGCCAGCGCTCTAACCACTGAGGAACTGACCAGGCTGGAGCTGTTTTCTTGACAGCTGGGCAGTGGTTAGTCCTGGGGCCTAGACTTTGTCTGGGTGGGTAGGGTCACTTGTTTTTGTCGATGACGGAAAGTTACCTTGAACACAGCTGCCACCAGGCTGTGGTGCACTCGCCCCATCGTTCGGGGACGTGAGATTAGTCCTGTGCGTGCAGAGGGAGACTCGCTGACGGCACAGAGGCTGGCCTTGGTGGTGGAGAGCTCAGCGAATTTCCACAGCCGCGTGTACTGTCCATCACACACATGACTGCACGCGAGACTCGCTGCACCTGGTGCTGATGTGGACCGGCGAGGGCGTGTGTCCCTCATCCTTCGGGTTAGCTGGGCCCCACGTGCAGGAGTGGCTCAGGCCTGTTCATGGACTAACTGGGGACACGGTCTTGGCAGGAAGAAGGGTGCCCGGCCATGCCAGGAGGCTCTGGCTGGGGCTCGGCCGGGGCCCTTCTCCCTGGCGCACTGCCACAAGGTCCTGGAAGGCGAGGGCTTCTCCTCGCTCACTGCCTTCACTCTGCTCCAGGACCGACAGGCTGCGGGTGCTCAGCACACCCTCCTGTATGAACGCACGAGCTTCAGGAGTGCCGACACGAGTGTGCACGCCGGGGAACAGCGTGTCAGGAGGCACGGGCTCCCACATGCTGGGAGGAGACAGATGCCCGTTCCATCCCGTCTGCCTGCTGGTCCCTCACTACCAGCCCACGCCCTTGAAGAGGGTGTGGCCACTCACTCCTGCGTCTCAACAGGACGCCCTGGCCTCAGGCATCAAACCCGCAGGGCATAGAACAGAGGAACTTGGAAATGCAGACTTGGTGTTTGAAAGTAGATGACTCTCACATGACCAGATAAATCAACAAAGTGGAGAGGAATGTACTCAAATTGTCCCCACCATTGGGAGTAATATCGACAAGCTACAGTTCGATATTTGTCCTAGAATTAGGAGGAAGAGGTGCATTTCCATGGAGACTTACTTTCCATGTTACAGTCGGTCTGTCAGCATGGTAACCTATTTGTGTTGATCAGTTGTTGACTGATAATTTCATAAACTCAATCCATAAGGACAATTTTAAAAAAATAACGTATTTAAAATTTAAAATGTAAGATGCCAATTTCGTTTGCAGGGAAGCACGATAGAATGATCAGTTAACGATTTTCAAATGAAAATAGATTAAGATTGAAACTCCTCCCAGATGTGGAGGTGATCTGTGACTTCAGGGAAAACGATAACAGCGAAGTGAGGAGAGGCTGCCCAGGAGCTTTTCTTTTTAAAAAGTAATGTTTTCCTTTTTCTTTTTAAAAGATATATTTTGACTGATTTCAGAGAGAAAGGGAGAGGGAGAGAGAGAGCGAGACATCAGTGATGAGAATCATTGATCAGCTGCCTCCTGCACGCCCTCTACTGGGGATCGAGCCTATAACCCAGACATGTGCCCTTGTCTGGGATGGAACTGGGGATCCTTCAGTCCACAGGCCGTTGCTCTATCCAACTGAGCCAAGCTGGCCAGGCCTAAAAGGTAATGTTTTTCAAATTCTGTGTTATTTAGAGAGCCCTTGTCTGTGGAAGAGATTGAGTTTGTTTCCAATGTGAGCAAGTACAGGTCAGCGCGTAGACTCCGGGACGACCAGGGGCCAGGAGCGGTGAGTGGTGCTGCGCCTGCGAGGCAGAAGGCACTGTTGGGTGCATGGCACAGGCGTGGAGGTGGGAGGCCGTGTGGGAGACACATTTCCAAGGGCGGTGGTCAGAGGGGCTTGTCTGTCCGGCTCAGCGGCAGCATTGTATGATCATCTCTCACCCGGAGGTGCGCCCTCATTACCTGTCTTGGGTGGACGGTGTGATTGGCAGTCTCCCCAGTGGTCACTGGGTTCCTGCTGCCTTTCTCCCTGGGCCCTGGGTGTAGATAGTGGCCGGGAAGCACAGGCCTGCATCTTCCTTATTATCTTCCATTCGAGACTAAGATACCACCTTTCCCCTCAGTCCTCATCTCTCCAGGTGTGACTCGCTGCCCTGCCTGCACTGTGGGGCAGAGAAATCGTCAAGTGGCATTTGCGTCTTTGTGTTTATGCTGTAACCTCCTGTTTGTCAGCTCACTGGGGAAGCCATTCTGCAGCTTCATCTGCACGTAATGATGGGTGGGGTATCCCAAAGCCACTAATAACATTAAATTTTTCCAATCTATTCTTTATGAAAGCACAGTGCCCGTCAGCCTGTGATTAATGTGCTTTAAACCCCCATAGCGCTTTGCTGTTGGCCCTGTAATTGCCGCCTTAACATTTCCCGACAATTGTGGCCGCGACAGGGAACTCGAGGCCCCTCATCCTGCCGAGTCCACCTGGCCACGGAGATAAGCGCTGGCCCGGTATTCCCTGTGCCCGAGCCTGGGGGGAGGAGTCAGAGCGCCTCTCGCCTCACTGACTCTCATGAGCCAATGTCTGCCCACACGTTTAGTGTGAAAGGAATATGAACTGGGGTTTTTTGGGATCGAGGGGGTGAGCTAATGTAGGAATGAGCTGGAACCATTAGCCGGTTTGGAACTAGAAAAAGGCTCCCTCCAATGAGGTCGCATGAGGACACAGGAGAGGCTCCTGCGGTGCTGGCTGGGAAGGAGGGATGAGTGCGCCTCCCTGTGACCTGATCTATCAGAGGAGGAAAAAGCTGTTTGCTGTTTAGGAAGAGGGAGCAAACACTCCAACTGCAGGGTCTATAATAACAAAAGCGTAATATGCTAATTAGACTGGACGACCTTCCAGACAAAGCCGGGGCTGCGAGGAAAGCCCAGGTTCTGGGTGCCTGCCGACGGCCGGAGGGAAGCCGGTGCCAGCAGCCAGGGGAAGGAAGACCACGCTTGCACGGGTTTCATGCGTAGGGCCTCTGGTGCGAAATAAGAGCACAGCTGTGATCCGAGGGGTGGAAGGGGGCACTGGGTCTGATCACTGTTAGAGACGAGGCGGCTTTCAGTCCTGGGTCCATGGCCTCAACATCGGCCCGTGAGCGGGCGGCTGCCCCGAGGCAGGAGGGGCTCAGGCCCTGCCGGGAGTCCGATGGAGCTGGGAACATGTAATCCGGGCCTGTTTGATCCTGAACGTGGTGATTGAACACAGACGGAAACCCCCGGTGCTGCTTCTAGTGCATCCAGCGTGGTTTCCAGCAGCATCGACGAGGCCTGCTGGGCTTGGCTGTAGGCCAGAGGCTGTGGGAGGGAGGGGGCAGGTGCACCCCTTTGAATTGGGTTGTGGTGGCGGAGGATGCTTCCTGGGCAGAAAGCCTTGTGGGAAGCAGATGTCCTAACCGAGGGGCGGAGGGGTCAGGCCCTGCGGAGTAGTGGCCACTAACCTGCGCCTGAGTGCACACCTCGGAGCGCAGGTCCTCTGCGGGCCGGCTGGCTCCCGGGAGCCTGGCCTGACCACGTGCATTATCCCCGACGAGCACATTAGCCAGCTGCTAATGTAACTTATTTAAGCCATGATTTAAACAGCACATTATCCTCTGGGACAATTTATACGGAACCTCAGTTTGATGGGAATCCAATTTACTAGTGTCTTATTGGAATTTTGCTTGTGTAGAGGATATGAGAAAATGACCCCCCAGTGTCTCTCAAAGAGGTGGTGGTCATGGAGTTTGTGTGTGTATGTGTGTGTGTGTGTGTGTGTGTGTGTGTGAGAGAGAGAGAGAGAGAGAGAGAGCGACATCTGGTGAGTGTGGAAGAGCTGCCTGCGGTCCCTGTGCTGAGGGTTGGAGGAGGGACTAGACTGGATGTTCTCAGGTTGCTCAAGGCACAAGCCACACGGTGACACATGGAGTGAAGTCAGACTCCTCTAGTCCCGGGGTTCCCATGCCCACCTTCCTCCCAGTCCAGCGTGACCAGGGCCTATTGGACTTCTCTGTGCCCAGCAAGGCTTTAGAGAGGACCCCACCTCCTGACCCTGAGGAGCCGTCCATGACCCCAGAGGCCTCACTGAGTCCCTTTGTAAAGCTGAGCTGAGCACGTAAGCCCGTTGTCAGAACCCATCCTGCTGATTCGGCCCAGCGGGACCGCGAAGGACAGAGCCGAGGGCTGCAGGCAGGAGCAGAGCCTGTTCCGGCTCAGGCTGTGGCCGCAGGAAGTGTCATCCCGCTGCATGCTGGTCCAGCACTCCCCGGGCTCCCGGCTGCCGGGCTGGGATGTGGACGGCCCAGTCAGTCCACGTTCTGATGGGATGCGGGCCCAGAGGAAAGCCAGTGAGTTAGTTCCCTTCGGGCCTGAAACAGGGAGCCTGCAAGTCACCACAGCTTGGGAGCCACTCCTTTCTTCCCACCTTCAGCTGCAGAGGAGAGATTTTGGGAGTGAGGGTCGGCCGTGGGAGGCACCTGGGAGGCTCCTGGTGAGTAGGGCCAGGCGGTGAGCAGGGCCAAGTGCGGCTGTGCCTCCTGCATGGACGGGGAGGTTTCCGTCCAACGTACGTATCCTCTCACATGGGACCTTCTGCGTGGCTCCAGGGCTTCTCCCAGGGCTGCTGCTGCTCACCGTGCACCAGCCTGAGGGAATTAGGATCCCAGAGAGGGGTGGCCAGCTGCTCCCTCCATCCTCTCCCCAACACCCTGTTTTCTCCTCAACAGTCCGCTGTTTCAGATCCACACTTTAAAGGAGCCAGCTAGAAATAGCACGGGAATAAAGTAAAACGTGCCAGCTGGCACGGCTCAGTGGTTGAGCATCACCTGTGGACTTGGAGGGCACATGCCTGGGTTGCCGGCTCTATCTCCCGTAGGGGGCGTACGGGGGGCGGCTGATCAGTGTTCCCCTCTCCTGGTGTTTCTCTTTCCCTCCCTCCCTCCCTCCCTAAAGTCAATAAAAACATTTAAAATGAAATAAAAATGTACTGCCCCTCCGTGCATGCCCACCCGGTAGGTGGTGGGTTTCGAACACTCGGAGCCCCCCCTCCTGGTGGCTAGTGCGGCCCCTGCACAGCTCTGTGCCTGCAGTGCCCCGCCTCCACCCAAGTATGTTTTGCAAACACAGGTGTTATTGTTTTGGCAGCGAGCAATGTAAGTCAATACCCGGTTGTTTCTCTGTGGCTCTGAAAGGAAACCTGAGGGAGAGAAACCAGTGATTGTGGTCTGAGCAGGGACCTGCTGGCCGGAGGCAGTGCTGCGCGTGGGCTCAGGATACTCCTACCCACCCTCTTAGGTTGTTTCTCACCCAGAACGTTTGCATTTGTTTTATAGTTATTATTACAGTAAAAATTCATCCCACAGCTCACCTGCTGATGTGTAGTTGAGCTTGGTCCTGCATGGCCACTGGCCCTGGCGTGGTTGCCACTTACCTCGGAGGCTTCTACATGATCTGGTTTCCAGGTAGGAGTTCCGGAGGAGAGGAACTCAGCCCCTCTCTCGCCCAGCTCATCGCAGGCAGGTGTGGGCTGCTGTGTGAACCCCTCAGATGGAGGGCTGTTGCTGAGTCAGCGCTGTGCCAGGCTTGGGAGTGATGTGTTAGTGGGGGGGCATGAGCAACGTGAGTGTCTAATGTAAATGTCTATGATTATTTCTTCAAATTGAGTCCCTCAGTGTGAAAATGGGTGTGAAACTGTCGAGTCCAAGGTATGGACCATTTCATTCATTCATTCATTCATTCATTCATTCATTCATTCATTCTTCGCCCAGTGACATTCTTCCACTGATTTTTAGAGAGAGTGTAAGGGTGGGAGAGAGACAGAGAGAGAAACATCGATGCGAGAGAAACACATTGGTTGGTTGCCTCCCGCACGCATCCTAACCGGAGCTGGGGATCGAGCCTGCAGCTGAGGTACATGCCCTTGACCAGAATCAAACCTGGAACCCTTTGGTTTGCGGGTCAACACTGAGCAACACCGGCCAGAGCCACTGCAGGTGTTTCAAACAGGAAGCGCAGTCGCTCGGAGGAACTGGAGGTAAAAGTACTTGTTCCACGCACCTGGGACACGGAGCCCGTGGGCCTGCGGCTTTTGCAAAAGCTCACGGGTGACCTGACAACACCCCTTTATAACGGGCCCCAGCTGTGCCTCAAGCTCAGCCTAGAGAGGCTCCCCTTTGCTTCAGTTCAGAGCATGCCTGAGTGTTCTCGGCCACCTTGGACTTCAAAATATATATTTTATTGATTTCAGAGAGGAAGGGAGTGGGAGAGAGAGAAACATCAATGAAGAGAGAGAATCACTGACCAGCTGCCTCCTGCGCGCCCCCCACTGGGGATCGAGGCCACAGCTCGGGCCTGTGTCCTGATCAGAATTGAACCCTGACTTTCTGGTTCATAGGTCGATGCTCAAGCACGGAGCCATGCTGGCCGGGCCCCACTGAGCTTTTGAAGTGTGTGTTTTCATCATGAAAAGTGCGAGGCACGAATTAAGGCTCACGTCATTGTTTGCTTCGCTTCCTGCCTCTAGGGGAGGGGGTCAGTGAATCACTTCCTGGCTGCGTGTGGTGGATAGTGTGTGGTCACCAGGTCGTCCAAGCGTGAGGGCCAGGGGAGGGGAAAGGGACTGCAGTTCTCTGCAGTGCGACTGGAAACGTGTCTGCAGTGAACTTTTTGCTTCATTGTCTGTTTCACTCTGGAGAGTGCACTGTGTTGCAGCGAGACCGGCCCTGTGGCCTGGCCACCTCCACTGTGTCCATCAGTAATTCCAGAGCCGCCGGTCCCAGGACCAGATGGCCATAGACTCCATCCTCTGCACTGCCCGCGGGGCCCTCTTCCCGGACCCATGACCTTCTCCATCTCCAACGCCCCGCGTCCACACAGCCAGCTCTTCGTGGCCACTTTGGTGACCCCTGCCCACGGCCCATGTCCCTGCATCTCTCCTTTCCTCAGTCATGGTCTCGTCCAGACCCAGGGCTGCAGGTCCTTCTCTGGATGACGACCTCCATGTCCGCTCAGAGGTCCCTGCACCTATTCTTTCTCCCCATCCCTGAGCCAGCAAGGGCTCCCACGGTCGGGCAAGACAGCCTCTTATTAACCATGAACTCCAGCAGCCTTCCTTCCCTCCTTCACTTCTCGGTATTTTTGTCTGTCCTTCCTCCACTACCCTTCCCAGGCAGTCAGCCAGCGGGGCCTGTCCTGTCCCCTCTAGAACTTTCCCTGTTGTCCCCACGCCCTCCTTTATCTCCTGGAGTCTTTCTTTCTCCGTCCACTTCAGTCTCTTCTCTAAAAAGACCAGCCAGCGTGGCTCAGTAGTTGAGCATTGGCCCATGGAACCAGAAGGTCATGGTTTGATTCCTGGCCAGGCCACCTGCCCCGGTTGCTGGCTTGATCCCCAGTGTGGGGTGTGCAGGAGGCAGCCAAGGGGTGTTTCTCTCTCATCCACGTTTCTCTCTCTCCTGTCCTCTCTGTGACACCAATTAAAAAAGTGTAAGAAATTAGAGTAATTGTAGGAGTTGATTTAAAGGTAGACTCGGTAGCTTTTTTTTGGTGGTTGTCAATCTTCACCTGAGGATATTTTTCCATTGATTTTTAGAGAGAGTTACAGGGAGGGGGAGTGACACAGGGAGAAACATCGGTGTGGGAGACATATCAGTTATCTATTGATTGCCTCCTGCAGTAGCCCAACCAGGCTAGGATCGCGCCTGCAACCTAGGTACGTGCCTTTGACCAGAGTGGAACCCGGGACCCTTCAGTCCACAGGGCCGACACTCTGTCCATTGAGGCAAACCAGCTAGGGCTGTAGCTTTTTAAAACATGTTTTCTAAAAGGACTATTTTAGCATTTTTAAAAACAGAACACTTAAGTATCTTTCTTGAAGCAGGTTCAGTCATCTTCATGTCTTATACATGGAAGCAGCGAGTGTGAGACTGAATCTGGAGCCTGGCCTGTGAGTCGGGAGGGACAGTGGCGGCCTGGATTTGCGCGGAGCCTGCTGTTCTCACGGGCCATGAAGAGAGACCTGAGGACCGGACTGTCTCCATGGTGTGTCATGGGCACGCTTGTCTGTGAGGCTGACTGTCCCTGAGCAGTTGGGCATGGCCCCTCCTGTTTATTATTTTGTTTCCCACGAACGTAGCTTGAACATCGGTCATGGGAGGCGCTGGTCCCTCGGGAGGGCGTCCCCTGGGGATGTGCAGACGCAGGGACGCCTCGGAGATGTGCAGTGTGCGTGCTGATTAGAAGTGTCGTGCATGGAGGCACGGTGCGCGGTGCTGGGAGAGGGCAACGGGGTTTCTCCCCGAGGCTGTCCCGTCCTGTAATGGGGACTCGGCACTGTGGCTGCTGGGGTTCCATCCCGACACATGGAGCGTGTTTTGCGTCTCAGGAACTGCTATGTTTTCTGGGGTGAATTAGAAATGGTTCCTGGAAGCAACAGGCATGTTAACAGACATTTCAAGGTCATGCAATAAATGCTGAGACAGAGTGATGGGCTATGGGGGGCTGGCTGGGGGGCTGGGGTGGGAGGGAGGCTGAGGCCCAGGGAAGGCCGCCTGGAGCCGGCGATAGGACTGGGGTGGGAGCAGGTCCGAGTCAGCCCAGGGACCACGGGCTTTTGTTCCTCCCGAGGGGCCACGTCCAGAGCCAGGCCACTGCCGTCGACCCTCTCACCCGTCACCTTCGTCTCTTCTCTTTCACATTTACCAACTCTCACGCTTGTTTGGGCTAGTTCTTCTGCTGTTGTTTGGTTTTCTTTCATTTCATTTATTTTGTTGTGTGTTTTGTCTCTGATTTGAGGTCTTCACTTTCATGGTGCCCAGCCTGGCCCATTAGCCCACAGACTAGTGGGTGGGCATTGGGGGGAAGTGCCAGGTAGACAGCCAACATGGGGCGAGTGTGGTTTGTGTCTCAGCTCATGCAATCCACTTCCCAGACGCAGAGGAATTTACGGCTCATTAAACAAATAGGTCTATTAATGCCCCCACTGCCTGCCTTTGTGTCCAGCCGCGTCCGTGTTTTCTTCCCTCCCGGTCCTTGTGTGGGGAGTTTGGAAACAGGGTTTGGCAGAGGAAGTGTGCTTTGTTTTGAAGTTGCCGGTTCCCGCCCGCGTTCCCAGGGTGCCTGTGTTCCCAGCGTGTGAATTGCAGGATGTGTCCGGGGTCCTCCCTCCCGCAGACCCCAGAGCCTCTGAATCCCAGCTGAACTCTATCTCAGGCGGGACAGGAAAGAGGTATAAATAACTCTTCAGTTTTAATTCAGTCCCGTCACTTTCCCACACGTAGTTTACAATGTATTAAAAAACACACTTTTATCTAAAGAACACACACAGCCTTTAATTCCTTAATTTCCAGGCCACCTTGGATAGGAACCTCTTCATGCTGATGTCTTTCCAGGGTACTCTCCCCTCCCTTTAGCAGGCATGCGCCCTTGACAGATCCCTGAGTTCATGGACAAATGGAAAATGGGCCACAGACAGTTTTGCTCAGTGGATAGAGCATCGGTCTGTAGACTAAGCGTCCTGGGTTCGATTCTGGTCAAGGGCACATGCCCGGGTTGCGGGGCCATGCAGGAGGCAGCCGATGCATGATTCTCTCTCATCATGGATGTTTCTCTCTCTCCCTCCCTCCCTCCCCCTTCCTCTCTGAAATCAATCCTATCTAATAAGAGAGTAATATGCAAATAGACCATCACTCCGACACATAACATGGCCGCCCCTATGTGGTCAAAGATGGCTGCCACAAGATGGCCAGCAGGGGAGGGCAGTTGTGGGCGATCAGGCCTGCAGGGGAGGGCAGTTGTGGGCGATCAGGCCTGCAGGGGAGGGCAGTTGTGGGCAATCAGGCCTGCAGGGGAGGGCAGTTGTGGGCGATCAGGCCTGCAGGGGAGGGCAGTTGTGGGCGATCAGGCCTGCAGGGGAGGGCAGTTGTGGGCAATCAGGCCTGCAGGGGAGGGCAGTTTCGGGACCAGCCCTGCAGGGGAGGGCAGTTGGGGGAACCAGCCCTTCATGGGGGGAGGGCAGTTGGGGATGACCAGGCTGGCAGGGGAGGGCAGTTAGTGGCAATCAGGCTGGCAAGGGAGCAGTTAGGCATTGATCAGGCTGGTAGGGGAGTGGTTGGGAGCCAGCAGTCCTGGATTGTGAAAGGGATGTCCGTCTGCCCGTTTAGGCTGTATCCTAACTGGGCCTAAATGGGCACTGGGACATCCTTGAGGGGTCCCAGATTGGAGAGGGTGCAGGCTGCGCTGAGGGACACACCCCCTTGCATGAATTTCGTGCCGCGGGCCTCTAGTAAAAATATATTTAAAAAAGAAAAGAAAAGTGAAGAACCACTAAAGACTGCAGTGGTCACATCCATCCACTTGACCTGCTTTGAATTCCATGGGAATCGGCCTCGAATAGCATCAGAAAGGCCCATCGGTAGACTCAGGAGAGCCTCCCCAAGGGCTCAGAAACCTGGACCCTCTTCTCGACCATGAGGCTCAGGCAACCCCTCTGAGCCGCAGCTCCTCAGCCCAGCCCCAGCCCCAGCCCCGTCTGGTCTGTCCACACATCACTTGTCTCTTTGAAAAGATTAAAAACTTCTGGATTTTGTTTGTCCAGAGAGGCTCTGTACTCATGGAATCGGAGGGAGGAAATGAAAAGCTTTCTTATTTAGTCCCATTTCTGGCCAGTTTCACAACAGCGAGAGAGACGTGACCGTCCGACCGCGCACTGTTCCAGACTTCCTTCGTGTAAGGTCCCCGAGGCTCAGTGGCTGCCAGGTACTCATGTGAAGTCACTAATTTCTTCCGAATATCAGAGGACAGGCTTGGCAAGTGCTTGCAGAGCTTCCCCGAGAGCCCGGGGGATGGGACAGGCACTGCCCTGAGTTATATTTAGAGGAACTGGTGGGAGGGAAGATTGATGGTGAGGAATCGCGCCCTGGATATAACCATCCCTGGGGGCAGACTGGGTCCGCTCCGTAGGCAGGTGTACTTGGGGTCGTTATAGGCTGTGTTCTTCATACATGTTGGAAATAGAGCACATTGGAAACGCACGTTGAGATTGATAAGAGCATTGATTGAAATGACATCTTTGCCCGGCTGGCATGGCTCAGTGGTTGAGCGTTGAACCAGGAGGTTTGATTTCTGGTCAAGGCCCATGCCTGGGTTGCAGGCTTGATCTGCTAGGGTAGGGGGTGGGGGGAGGTCGTGCAGGATGCAGCCGGTCAATGATTCCCTCTCATCGCTGATGCTTCTATCTCTCTTTTCCTCTCCCTTCCTCTCTCTAAAGTCAATAAAAATATGTTAAAAATAAAAAAGACATGACATCTTTCATTTCAAAAGTTAACATTTTGAAGACGCTGGGAACACTGGCAGGGCTGGGATTTGTAACTTCTGCGGATGGTTAATCGTTAATGGTACCTCTGTGGCTGCCCTTTTCCTGTTCCCCTGATGTGGGAATTAGGGAAATGGCTAATGGGGAAATGATGGGAGGAGCCACCCTGGCCTCCGTTTCCAGGGCCTGGTGCAGGGGTTTCTCTCCTGTTGAATTTCTGATGGGAAAGCCCATCACTCTGTACTTAGAACAGGAAGCCATGGCGCTCTTGCTGGTCTAGGTTATGTCTTCCCTTGACCTTCATTGTGTTTGATTTTGTGATCAACTCTTTCCAACTCTTGGGTGCAGACAGGAGACAGTCTGTCTCCCTGTTGCAGGGAGTGGTAGGAAAACGCGCTTGTGTTGAGTGGTAGCTCTCCCACCTTCCACAGGTAAAGACTTCCTGTGTGGCTCTGGCTCTGTTGCGCATGGGTGTGCCTTGCTCTCATATTTTGACACAAAAAACGTCATAAAGAACTAGAGGCCTGGTGCATGGATTCGCGCACACGGAAAGGAAATTAATTAAAAGGTGGCCTGTGGGACTGAGTGAGACAGCCTGGACACGGCCTGGGGTCAACCTCCTGCAGTCTCTCCCTGGCCAACTGCACCTGAGGTGGCTCCAGGGCTCAAAGGACATCTGCAGAGTGAGCAGGGTCCCTCTGGCAGGTGGGGTCCCTCGGCCTGGCCTGTGGGGATTGGGCCGAAACCAGCAGTCCCACATCCCCCTAGGGGTCTCAGAGTGCGAGAGGGCACTCTGTAAAGTTGCTGTCTGTTGGCAGCTCTTATGTTGAGCATCTGCCCCCTGTTGGTCATTATGTGTCACAGCTACTGGTCGGCTGGTGGCTTAGCCTTTTATATGGTATACTAGGGGCCCGGTGCACAAAAATTTGTGCACTCAGGGGGTCCCTCAGGCTGGTCTGTGCCCTCTCGCAGTCTGGGACCCCTCAGGGGGATGTCCACCTGCTGGTGTGCCTGGCCAGCCTGGGTGAGGGGCTGATGGCTGTTTGCAGACTGGCCAGCCCCCCAGTGTGGACCCTCACCCCACTGGGGTGTGGCAAGCCTGGGTGATGGGCTGAGGGCCGTTTTCAGGCTGCCCACAGTCCCTTCAGGTTTTGGGTCCCTACTGGGGTGCCTGGGCAGCCTGGGTGACGGGCTGAGAGCCATTTTCAGGCTGCCCACAGTCCCTTCAGGGTTCGAGTCACTACTGGGGTACCTGGCCAGCCTGGGTGAGGGGCTGAGGGCCATTTTCAGGCTGCCCACAGCTCCCATTGACCCAAGGTCCCAGCGAGGCTGGCTGGAATCAGGTTTTTGGGGTTTATTTATCTTCTATAATTGAAACACTGTTGCTCTGAGCTGAGGCCTAGGCAGGTAAGGAAGCCCCCTGTTTCTTTCAGCTCCATGGCTTGTATAATTGAAACATTGTTACCATGAGCAGAGGCTCAGCCAGCCTAGGCAGGCAGTTGCAACAGAAGCCTGCTGTCTGCTCTAGCTCCATGGCTGCTGGCCGCCATCTTGGTTGGGTTGATTTGCATACAGCCGCTCTGATTGGCTGATGGGTATGGCTTGGCTGGTGGGCGTGGCTTAGGTGTCCAGGAGAGCTGGTTAATTTGCATATTACTCTTTTATTAGATTACTAGGGGCCCGGTGCACAAAAATTTGTGCACTCGGGGTGGAGGGAGTCCCTCAGCCCGGCCTGTGCCCTCTCACAGTCTGGGACCCCTCAGTGGATGTCCTATGATGGCCCCAGACTGCCAGGCGCCTTTTGTGTGTGTGTGTGTCTGTGTGTGTGTGTCCTCCTGCGTGTGTCTACCTGCTGGGGACCTGCCACCAGGCACACTGTGGAGGCTTGGAGCAGGCACCCCCTCTATGTTGATCTCTCAGACTCTTGCCCTCCCCTGCATGTTGTTCTCTTTTTTGAGCTGTGACCAGGGCTGGGTGCTGCCTGCCTCCCAAGCTTGCCTACTGCCCATCTTCCTCCAGCCACCAGAAAGCAGGGAAA
>PVJC01009197.1:0-46503 GCA_004026665.1 Murina feae | reverse complement strand
ACACACACACACACACACATTCTCTAGTCATAATAGCCAAAGATGGAAACAACCCAGATGTCCACCAACGGATAAAGAATGAAATTCGGACGCATGCTATATAACATGGATGAATCTTGAAAACACGCTAAGGGAAAAGTGCCAGACGCAAAAGACAACATGTTGTGTGATTCCATTTATGGGAAACACCCAGAACAGGTAAATTCACGGAGGCAGAGAGAGGAGTGGGGGTTCTAGGGGCTGGACAGCATTGTATGATGGGCACAAGGTTTTCTTCTGGAAGGTGAAAATGCGTTGGAACTAGGCAGAAGTGTAGAATTGATGGCTGCACACTGTGAATTTACTAAGTACCACTGAATTGTTCACTTTGAAACAGTTTTGTTACGTGAATTTCATCACATAAAAAAAGCGTGAGTACATGAGAGGGCATGGGTGTGCGTGGTCATCTCCAGGCTGGCTCCCAGCTGCCTCTCTGCTTCTGGAGTTTCCAGGGACCCCCTGAGTAGGAGCCAATTCTGACAGGTGCTGAGGGTTATAAGTATCTGACCATAAAATGCAACCTAGCAGTGTTCGCAGCACCCACCGAGTACACTCCTGCCTGGCGGAGGACACAGCCCTTTATCCCTACGCCAAGGCGCTTGGACTGACCATCTCCAGCCATGGGTAGTGACCCCTCTGCACTTCAGCAGCCCCTGAGCTCTGCAGGGGCTGAGTACTCTCCACTCATCTGCCCACTTGGACCACTGTAGGCCCAGTTCTGCCTGGCAGAGGCTCGAGGAGGCAGCTCAGTGTCTTGAAGCAACATGCAAACCCTCTTCCTCTCGTAGTCCGTGACCCAAGGTGGTGGGGGGCAGGCTGAGGAGCCCAGGGAGAGTGAGTGTTTGTGGAGCTATCCAAGATCAAAGGACGTGGGGAAAGGGGCAGGGACTCCAGGGTCCTGGGCAGCCTGTGCCAAATTGCCAGCTACAGCCAGACCTGAGAGATCCTGTGTGCAGCAGGACACTGCCCTTCTGGGAAGGATGGAGGCTGGCGGGAGGGAAGGCACCTGGTGTGGCTGTAGAGCTGACAGCACTCAGGGTGGGCTCCGGCCCACCTGGAGCTTCTAACCCAGGAGGCCTCTGGCTGTGCATCAGGGGGTAGGGAAGCTACTGTCAGACATGCCCAGGATGGGTTTACACCTCAGGGGTATGACAGACCCTCAGGCCCTGGCCCTGGAGCAGGGCCCCAAGGGAGTCTTGCACCAGAGGCCAGGTGTGGCCAGAGGACATGGTACTCCAAACGCTGCCCGGCCTGAAGGACAGGGAGGCGGGAGTCAGGAGACCTGCACTTGGCACCCACCTCCCACCCTTTCAGATCGTCTTGCACAGCCTGCCCTGAAGCTGCTGGAAGCCTTGGAATGCGGCTCCCTTTGCTGGCTGGGTTCTTGGGCATGTGCCCCCCTCCCGCCCCCCACCAAGGCTGGGCCTCGGCTCTCCCGGGTGCAGAAGAAAGGCGCTCAGGCCCATCGCAGGGCAGGTGGGATGCTCCCGAATGGTTCCTCCCACCCAAGTTGGGTCACAGGTCTGAGGGGAAGGTGAGGCTGACCCCCTCTCAAGGGCTAATCTGGCCTCAAGGGAGTGTCCATACACTATAACACACAATCTCCTACACTGCTGCTCTGCTGGCAAAAAAATCAATTGTTCTCTACAGCAAGGCACGAAGCTTATGCTTCTAATGCTAGACTCCCACCAAGCCCTTTTGGTTTAGGAAGAAAGAAAACTTGTCTCTTCAATAACAAATAGAAAAATCCACCCTGGGCAATATGACTGTTGCCCAAAGCCCAAAGCAAGCTCTGTGAAGCCGCCTTCCTGTGTGACTAGGCCTCGGGGTGAGTGAGTGGGCACCCAGCACCAGCACAGTGGGCCTGGCCAAGAGCCAGCTCAGCTTAGCCCTGGCTTCGGTGCTCTGTAAAACCTAAGAAACCTGCCTGGACACCACTCTCAACCCTCTTCCCACTGTTCCCCATGAGAGAAGGGCCCACAGTCAAGATGTGACATACAGTGTTCCCACCCCCACCACGTACACACACAGGTTGGGGCCTAGGCAGCCTCCACCCCAACCCCAGGCTCAGGGGATGGTCATCCGTCCTGTGCACCCCACCTGGCCTGGGAGGTCCCAGAGAAAGGACTCAGGACCCTGCTAGGACGCACCTGCCTTGGGCTCCAGGCGCCTGCAGGTCCCAGGCGCAATGGGCAAGGAGAGCCTTGCAAACACTGGGAGGGCAAGGGTCCCAAGTCCTGTTCACTGTGGAACCCACCAGCTGGCCAGTCCCTGGCCTGGGCTGGCTGCACACAAGGCAAGGTGTCTGCTGGTCCTGGACAGCACCTGGGGACGGGGCAGGTGAATCAGGAAGAATCAGGAAGATTTTGTCTGGAGTTCTGAAGGGTTTAAATGAAAACAGTGCCTAGAAGTCAAAGTTAGCCCTGGGCAAACAGTGAGCAGGTCGGCCTGCTGGCTAGGAGGAGGCTCGGGGGATGGTGGTGGCACAGCGACAGGACTGGCATGTGCTCCCTCACCGACCCAGCAACCCGCACCTTACAGCTCACACCCATCTTGGTGTCCTCGGTGGTGAGAAGTGGCTCAGGGGTCAGTCAGTGATGAGCGAGTAAAGGAACCCTGAGCAGGGGAGAGGCTGCTCTGGGCCACCCTCAGCTGCCACCCTGACAGGTCTCAGGCCCAGAGACCTGAAATCCCTGGAGTGTCCGAAGGTGAGGCCAGACCGCCAAGCAAAGCCTAGAAATAAGAGAAGGTTGGGAACCTGGTGTCAAAACCAAACCCTCAACATAAAATGTGCCCAAGTTCGGACACTCACTCAGAGGCTGAGTCACTTGTGCTCCAAGACACAGAAGCAATGACTTCTGGGGGAGGAAACTGGCTGCCCGAGTTACTCCTTACAACAGAAAGACCAAGTAAAATGGAACATTGAGACAACTGTCCAGGAAAATTCAACAACAAATACTTTCTCTACCCTCATTCTCTGAGTCACTAACACTCCTACTTCAAAAGGGAGGTTAGAGAATTGCTCTTGGGGCTCCGTGTGAAGTCCACCCAGTGCCCAGGACGTGCATGTTTGCAGGGATGTGGAGTGGCCCCATCCTGGGAGGTGACCTTTTTGCTTCCCTGGAAAGCTGAACGCAATAAATAGCGTCCACACGCAAAGCCAAGCCGCTGGACTTCAGAACCTGAGGCTGGGCTCTTGGACCCCCTACTGCTTCCACAATGTGCTGGAGGCCTCGTCGAGCTCACCTGCAGCCGGCCCTTGACTAGAATTGAACCTGGGACCCTTCAGTCCGCAAGCCAAGGCTCTATTCACTGAGCAAAACCGGCCAGGGCCCAATAGTTTACTGATTAAGATGAGCAGCTCCTAGGGCATCAAAGTTCCTGCCCGCCGGCTGGCAGTGAGTTCTAGGAGATGTGGCCACGCCTGCTCTCTCTGCTTCAGCATTGCAAGGGGGCTCTCCTGGCCAAGAGGGCCGCATGCTGATATGGAGGCAGTTTCTCATAATGAGAAAGGGCAACACCAAGTCACCAGGCAGTTGGTTTAAAGGTGGGAGTCAAGATCCAAAGTCTAACACACACACACACACACACACACACACACACACACACACACACACACACACTGTGCTCGCAAGGCCTCAGGAAGCTGCCTGGCAAACTGCACAGGGCCCACAGCTCGGCTGCTGCTCACCTGGGGGTTCAGCCTCTTTCCCTGGGATCCAGTAATTCTTACTCCTACCAACTTATCCTAAGGAAATAAGTGAAAATGAAAAGACGTGTATAGATAGATGGACATTTGAATAGATGCTCAACATCACCAACCATCAGGAAAATGCAGAACAAACCACCACGAGACACCACCTCACACCCACAAGAAGGGCCAGGATCAAAGCCATAAGTGACAAGTGTCAGCCAGGATGTGGAGAAACCAGAGCTCTCCCTGCATCGCTGGTGGGAAGGCAAACTGGCGTCGCTACTTTGGAAAACAGTCCAGCAGTTCCTGAGGAAGTTAAGTGCAGTCGGCAGGCACGGCTCTGGGGCTGAGTGTCCACCTATGCATCAGGAGGTCACAGTCCGGCTCCTGGTCAGGGCACATGTCAGGTTTCGGGCTCGATCCCCAGTGTGGGGCATGCAGCTGGCTATCTCTCTCTCTCTCTCTCTCTCTCTCTCTCTCTCTCTCTCTCTCTATCTCCATCTCTGAAATAAATAATATGTTTTCAAAAAGTTAAATATAAACTTGCAATAAACTTCAGAAATTCCATTCCAGGTATCTATCTACCCAAGAGAAATGAAAACATACATTACCCAAAAACTTATATACAAATGTTCAGAGAAGCGAAATACATAAAAAACAAGGGGAGGCCCTAACCGGTTTGGCTCAGTGGATAGAGCGTCGGCCTATGGACTCAAGAGTCCCAGGTTCGATTACAACCAAGGGCATGTATCTTGGTTGCGGGCACATCCCCAGTAGGGAGTATGCAGGAGGCAGCTGATCGATGTTTCTCTCTCATCGATGTTTCTAGCTCTCTATCCCTCTCCCTTCCTCTCTGTAAAAAAATCAATAAAATATATTTAAAAAAACAACAACAAAACAAGGGGAAACAACCCAAATGCCCAGCAGCTGAGGAATGGATAAACAAATGTGCTCCCCAGACAATGGAATGTTACAGTCACAAAAAGAATGAAGCGTTAGCACATGCTGTACCTGGACAGACCTTGAAAACATTACGCTCAGTGAAAGAAGCTACACACAGAACACAGAGGATTCTGCTGATGTAAGATTTCTAGAAAAGGTAAATCTGTAGACACAGGAAGCAGAGTGGTTGTCTGGGGATAGAGAGGCTTTGCCAACAAGCAGGATCTTTGTGGGGCATGAAGATGCCGAAAAACTGGATGGCGGTGACGGTGGCACAACTCTATAAGCAGATTAAGAAAACCTGGACGGTACACTTGCTGTGAGGGTGAACTTGACAGTAGTACTAAGTTCTCTCTCAATAAAGCTGGGACCCAGAAGTGTTCACTAGGACATCTTCAACACAGTGACAAGGGGATAGTCTCTGTAATTCACTGTACCGCATTCCCACCTCTACTAGTCCCTCCACTGTCCTGCTCCTGGCATGCCCTTTTGGACTTAAAGCCCCGACCCCTCCCCCCCATTCTTGCCTACTAAGGTAACTTACAGACCTCCAAGATACTCTCAGCTCTGCTAACCTCTCCACCCCCTCCTGGATGCCTCCTCTGCCAGGGACTCAAGCCTCAGCTCCAATGCCATTCCAGGAGGCTGGCCCCCTCCTGCAGGCCTATCAGGACCCTATCTGCTGCCCACCTGGCAGGAAAGCCCAGGACATACTTTTGAGACAGGAAGATTTCTATTACCCTTTGAACCCACGCCGAGGCACCCTGAGAGCAGGGGCTACCACCACCTCTGCTCCAAGGTCTGCGGAACCTGAGTGTATGCTGAGCACCGGGCACCCCTCATCCAGCAAGGCCTCGGGACAGGGTGAAAGCAGGGGCGTCAATAGCGGGGGGGGGGGGGGGGGGAGACATTGGAGCCTGACCTGCCCTCACAACATCACTTCAGCACTTCTGAGGGGTGATCCAATAGGTAGCCTGAGCTGAGAAACTTGGGCCAGTCTGGCCGCAGCCAGAGGGAGCTGGCACCTCTGCTCCTGTGGCACCACAACCCTGCCCCCCGCAGGCAGCCATGTCAGAGCAGGGGTGACACACACAGATGGGTTCCTGAGCAGTGTCCGCCAAATCCGGTGGGAAGCAAGCCAGCATTCTCAGCGCGTGCCAGCACGACCCAGGCCTGAGGTTGGCAGACTCCCCACCCGCCAGGCAAAAAGCTCCAGAAGCTGCCCCATCACAAGCACCAGGCGGAGACCCAGCCAGCTCCTCCGCCAAGCATGGAGCCACCCCAGAGCCTTGCAGGTCGCGTGCCATTTAGGGAAAGTAAGTCACCAGAGGCCCCTAAGATATAGGGTCCCCACTTCCCTGCAAGCCCCTCTGCCAAAGGAGGGGCGCCAACAGAGCAGCACTCCCACCCCTGGGGGCCCGCCATCTTTCTTACCTTTGGGCCTGGGGGCATGGGGTTTGGTGCTGCCGGGTAACCAGGGCACTGCCCCAGACAGGTCCCCCAGGACCGCTCCTGCAACAGCCGGCTGCTGCCGGGGGCCCTGGGAAGGATGGCCCCCCGGGGAAGCTGTGGTCCGACTCGGTCTCGGTGGCCAGGGAGGAAGCGGAGTTCCCCATGGCCCCCGTGACGGCAGCCGCACTGAGAGCTGGGCCTGGTCACAGGCGGCCAGAGCATGGAGGGAGGTGAGCACCCACACAGGAGACAGGGTGGCCGCTGGTCAAAGTCACACAACAAAAATAAACAGAGAGAATAAAGAGAAAGAGAAGAAACAGCATGACTCACCGGAACAAGGCCCCCAGGAATTCTGGGAGGGTCCTCCCGTGCAAGTGATCTTGAGGCAGGAAGGGGACAGCCATGGAGCAGGAACTGAGGGCCTGCGCCTGACCCAGCAGCAGGCACCCTGCAGCACCCACTCCAGGTACCTCCACAGCGAGGCCCCCACAGGCCTGGGGGTCAGGCATCGACAGAGCGGTACCCCCAACACGAGGCACACTGGGGCCAGGAGCAGGGCTGCAGGTGCTCAGCCCCTGCCCCGCCTGCCCCATAACCAGCACCCCTTCCCTGCTCTTGAAAACCCCTATCAGCCCATCAGCTGTCCATAGGGAAGGGATGATGGTGCCACCAGCCACTGGTCTTCAAAGACAGTTATCTTCAGCGAGAAGAGAAATGACACAATTTTGCTTTATTGTGGAGGAACGAGTCAGGGGGATATTTAACCAAAGGAAGAGGAAAAACACGGGAAGTGAGCACAGTGGAGCTGGATCAGCCCTGCAAAGCCAGGCGAAGACCTGTACCACACGGTCTACCCACTGCCCTCGGAAGCCTCTTGAAGGACAGCCGCCCTGACCCAGAGAAACGTCAGGGCCCAAGAGGAGATGAGCAACTTGAGAGGCACTGGGAGGCTGGGCAGGCCTCCATCTACTGGGAGCCCATGTACTCTGCAGGGGAGGCCCTACCTCCACTGGCCAAGGGGAGGAATGAAACACAGTCCAAGAGCATCCACCATGAGACGGAGGTGGCACATCTAATCTCAAACGAGGCATCACAGCCAGGTCAGGGAAGATGCCACCCAGCCTTCCCTCACGCACTCGGCCAGGTTCTGGACCATCTGCTTGGCTTTGCAGCTGTGCAGGTGACCATCAGCATAGCCCACGCCTAGATCCACAGTTACTACTGACATGCTTCTCCCAGGTCCCAAATAAGCCCCATGGTAGCGGGGCCAGGGCTGGAGTGAAGCTGGGAATGCATCCTTGCGGCGCAGGCCTAGGGCTTGTGGGTGGGACTGTGCAGGACTCCCTACACGAGAGTGAGCAGCAGCACACACAGGTCTAGAAACCAGCAGGGGCCAAGCACCATCGGACGGTAGAAGCCTGCGACCTCTGCCCCGTACGTAAGAGCTTTGGTCAGACGGGCCGAGGACCCCTGCAGCAACGTTCGCCCAGATGCCTTTTCCCCAGGGGACATGGGTGGACAGAGCAGCACCAGCCCTGACCAGCCTGGTGGCCCCACAAGTTACCTGACACTCAGGCCTTCAGCACAATTACAACTGAGCAGTGTGGCAGGGACCCGGTGGTGGTCCACAAAGCTGGCACTATCCCCTCCTGGCCCCAGAAGGATTGTCTGCTGGCTCCAGCCTCCAGGAACACTGTCCAGTAGGAGCGTCATGCAAGCCACAGAGGTTGTTTCCAATTCACCAATAGCCGCGTAAGAAAGGTGCCACAGACAGGTTATGGGAATCTCAGTAACGGACCTCGCATAATCCAACCCACCGAAAATGTCACCATGTCAGCATGAGACCGGTGAAGTCACGCGGGAGTCCCGTGACACTCACTCTACTGCGGTCCATGCTCATCTCTGCATGGATGAGCCACGCGTGCCGGGAGCCTCTGTACTGGACAGCATTAAGCAGGCACAGAGCACATCACCTGGTCGCTCAAATCCCCTGCCTCTCTCATGCTTACAAGTTGGACATCAGAATGAAAATGGCGCCCCAAATTTTAAACCCTACTCCACACAGGAGCCCCTTGAGGAAAGAGGGCCTGGGTGTTTCTGACACTCCCCTTTCGCAGTTAACCTGAACAGGTGACTAGAGGGAGGGAGGGACAGAAGACAGGTGAGGCTTGAGTTAGAGCCATGCCCAGCAGAGGTGCCATGGAGCAGAACTGCTCAGGACTGGTTCCAGGGCCGGTTTGTCCTTGACAAAGAGCCTTGCCTATTTTCACTGGAAACAGAGAAACAGAGAACTAGGCAGTGTGGGGAATGGTCCACGGTGCCAACACCTGCCCCATGCCCCAGGTGACACCACCACGGGCATCCGATGCAGGTAGAGCCAAAGGGACAGCCAGCGCCGAAGCAGAGTGAGGATGCGGCCCTGGGCCTCCCTGGCGCCAGGCTGTGCCCGGAGGAAGGAGCAGCAAGGCCCTGTGCGGGCTGAATGTGCTGCCCGAAGGGCAGGCTCCCACGAGGACCCACCTGCTCTTCAGCAGCGCCCTTGCCAGCAGGGCAGTGAGAGCTCAGGCCTGTCACAGGCAGCTGGGGTGTGTGCTGGTCCCCCAACCCTGCACACCACGAGAGCAAGAGGCACCTGAGCAAGGCCAGCTCCCTGACACGCCTTCAGGAAACGCTGACCCTGCAGACCCCATCTGGGGCAGGTGGGAGGCCTGTGGAGGGGTGGGCTATATGGCAGTTGCCAGACTGCTCCTTGGAGGGCAGGGGCAGCACAGGCCCTTCCCTGGGGCTTGAGGAGGACAGGGGTGGCCTGGAAAGGCCCCGAGAGCAGCTGGTTCCAGAGGGGCCTCTCTGGGGATGACAGTGCCCCAACACCCACACCCTATCTTGACCCAAAGGGAGTGGGGAAGAGCTCCCGGGAGTGAGTCCAACAAAGGATCGCCCTGGTTGGGCAAGGCACGTGGCCACACGGTGGGCTCTGCTAACCCGAGGGTGCCACCTGCATGGCAGTGAGTGGGAAACTCGGCCAGGGCTGGGTGGGTCTATCCACGGCTGCTGACTCCTCATGAGAAGAACCGGGGACGGGAGCTTTTACAAACACTGCTGCCCAGGCACTGACCTTTGATACGCAACCCCAGAGCCACGTCAGAGCAGAACCAACCTTGCTCCCAGGTGACAAGCCTCGTGCAGCCTTCTCCTGCAGAACCAGGTGAGTGTGGCGAGACCATCTGCGGCCCTGCTCTAGGTCCATCCTTCTGTTCCTTCACGTACCGTTTCATTCATTCAGCAAATGCCCAGCAGGGCCCTGCTGCTTCCCAGGCCCCGTTTTAGGCTCTGGATATGGCAACACTCAGGAACCCTGCCTGCAGGGTGCTCCCTTTCTGGCTGCTGTGTCTTAAGAAGAGCATGAAGTACATAACACATCTCCAGGCAGAAGCCAGAGAGCACGGATGATGGCAGCACCAGCCTCCTGGACTGTGCAAAGGGACAGGACTCTAAGACACGGCACATCAGGAGGAGCAACTGTCCCAGAGCCCCGCCCCCACCCCGTCCTCCTGCCCTCACGGCAGGAACTGCCGCCCTAGATTTAAATGGGGCAGAGCCTACATCTGGCCTCGGAAGCATGAAGGTGGGGCTGCTGCCGCCCCCAGAGCATGGGCGTTTGTTAACCCACAGGAGCTGACTGGACTGTCCGCCAGCTCTGGTGTGAGGCGTGTGCCTGGCATGGTACTCTGAGGACAGCTGGGGCCCATCCACCAAGAT
Organism: Murina feae; assembly: GCA_004026665.1. Lineage (NCBI taxonomy): Eukaryota > Metazoa > Chordata > Mammalia > Chiroptera > Vespertilionidae > Murina > Murina feae. The sequence continues at coordinate 36,617 of PVJC01009197.1, read as the reverse complement.
GAGGACGACCCTGCATGGGGTACGCCTGTCTTAATCACAGCGGGTTGGATCCCAGTAACGACAGCCCACCTCACCTGCTCCCCACAGCTCTGTGCGCCTCAGGGTTCATGCTGAGACCTCAGCATGTGAGGCAGGAAAGGGGCACTTCCCTGTGGGTGGCAGATGAGTTGCTCTCACCAGGTGAGTTTACCTGGTCCAGGGATGGGCTAGCAGACACCAGAAGCTTGCAGCCATGGGGGCCATAAAGCGGGAGGTGTGTGGGCCACAACCAGATCCCAATGGAGAAACGGAGAGCTGTTATTCCAGCTCCCACTCCTGGGGCGCCCTGGGTCTGTGCCCCCCAGGTTAGCCTGTGCAGCGCAAGTTCCATTAAAGCTTATCAAGCCCCATTGCCCCGTCCGCAAGAATGGTCCTTCACCAACTGCAGCACCTTGACAGGCCACCTTGATGGGGCCCCGGAAAGGGACAGAGGGAGAGTGGCCCACCCAGGGGACACCAAGCTTTTCTGGAGCATTGCTGCTTGTGCCTGGGAAACGCATGGCCACCACCCTCCATACCCAGAATTATACCCACCAGACGCGAAGGGAGCTCTTGTAGGTCAGTGTCTGCGGCCTGAGGACGCTGCTACCAGGGTGGACACCGAGGACGTGCAGCTCTTGCCTGAGTGAGGGAGGCCTTCCGTCCCTACCAGAAACCAGGCTGGGATCCCACCCCGGGGAGGGCCCCACCCCAGGGAGGGCCCAGACTTTGACCTCCCGGCTCCCGGGGACTGGCAGGGCAGCATTCTCCTGCTGCCACCTGCTTCCTCAAGTGGGTTAGCAGCTCACCCACATTGACAGCTCCCCTAGAGATGAAGGACAATAGGGCAGAGTCAGGGGATGGGCCCTCTGGGACATGGCTGTTCCATCTGGGGGAATACCAAAGGGACGACAGACCAGACGGAGCCAGCAAAACAGGTCTGACTTGCGGTGTGCCCCTGAATGACAGGACCACGGCCCCAAGCCTTAGATGCACAGCCATGAGAACCAGGCTTTGTCAGGGCAGGGGGCTGGGCAGAGGGGTTCTGTGAATCAAGGGTCCTGCAGAGAGGGGCACACACACTCCACTCCAGCCCCACGGTCCTACCACTGGTCCCATAGCCTAACTGAGCCACAGCACTGGGAGGAGACTCCCCCCCACTGTGAGATGCCTGAGCTTTCCCACGCCTGGGTCAGTGGCAGAGTGCGCTTGCCAACAGCACATCCACCCAGAGGACATGCCCCTTCTCCTGGAAGGCTCTGGGCACTGGCCTTGGAACAGACCCAGCTCCCAGTCTTAGTGGCTCAAGCCAGAATCCATTGAAGAGCATTGATGACCAGCCACATGGTCCAGGCTTGGTGGCCACCGGTGGCTTTTGTGTGACCCATGTCTTCAGCCCCAGGCCAGGTCACATGGAGCATGCCCCACTTCCACACACAAGGCCTGAACAGGGAATTGCCCTCAGCTGCCCTGAGAATATTCCCATGGGAAGTGGCCCAGGGACTATGCCCCTCCCCCACCCCTTTAAAGTCTTTTTATTGATTTTCAAGAGAAAGAGGGAAGAAAGAAAAACATCGACGTGAGAGAGAAACATTGATCGGTTGCCTCCTGTATGCATCCCAACCAGGGACCAAACCTGCACCCTGGGCCTGTGCCCTGACCGGAAGCAAACCAGTGACCTTTCAGCGCATGGGACGACACTCCACCGAGCCACACGGGCCAGGGCAGGACTCCATCGGTCCCTCACCCAGAAGAGGCCAGAGGTCTCAGGGGATTAACATGGCTCGGCCAGCTCCTCACTGCCTAGTCCAAGGCCCTGACTATCTCTGGGCCAACCAATGTGGCTGTTCAAGATCCCAGGGCCCAAAGGAGTCCACGTGGGACAGGGCTCTGGACAGGCAGCCAGGCCTCCACGGAGATTCACCTGGATCCAGGTCCCGGCACCACCAGGTGGCTGTAACCTCCAACCACTGCTGCAGGCTGGGTGGCTCCAGCCTGACCCCCTCCTGTCCTTCCTAGGTGTGGTGCAAGGGCCCCGAGGCCTGCCTTGCTGCAGCCTCCCCCACTCTCTCACCGTTGCCCTCAAACAAACACCAAGGACGGCCACTCCCTACCCGAAGGGCCTGCCACCACCAACAGCAAATGTAGCAACACTGCTGACCTCTGAGAGGCTCAGGAATAAAAGCTGTGGGCTCCAAAAGTGCAACTACCACGTCCTGTGAGCAAACTTGGGAAGAAGCACACCTGTCCCCAACACCTGCCCATCAGACCGGGATGTGCTGCCTACACTTGCTAAAAGGCAGCCACTCTTCTCTGTACACCAAGCTCTTCAGTCCCCGAAGGTCCAGGCCACCGGCTCTAGGACAGAAGTCAGGGCTCCTCGTCATGCCCTCGGCCCACACTGAGCACCTCTGAGGCACTACCTACTGACCCTGGTCACTGTGACGGACCAGCTGACAGGCTAGATTTGCTCTACTTTCTGAGGCACCTGCTTTCTGGGGTGGGAGGAGACAGGCCTCTCAAAGTCAAAAGGCACAAGCGAGGAGGCTGGAGGACAACCACACGGGATTGTGGGGCTGCCTCCTAGGAGGTGGAAGGGTCACTGTGTGTCCTCTCATGTCTTTGGAGCCGTATACCAGCTCAGCTGCGCTTCATAAAAAAGGAAATTGGTTTTCATACAGTACTGCTGCCATGACCCACAGGGACATGAAGAGGTGTGGCTGGGCAGGGCCCCAAGCCTGAGAAGTGGAGGCAGCCCAGCCTCAATCTACAGCCTCCCTGAAGCTCATTCAAAGAGGGCAGAGGCCAGTGGGTCTACCCCTCATCTCCAAAGCCCCGGGTGCCATTCTAGACTCGCCAGGAGCTTCCTTTGGACTTCAGAGCCAGGGTGGCCAGAGATGCCTTCTGGCAAAGCAGCTCACAGAGGACACTCACCGGCCATCATCTAGTGAGTAGGGCAAAGCTGGGCGGCCAGGTGCCATGTCAAAGCCCAGTAGAGCGGGAAGAGAGAGAAGCCATGTCTGCTCTGAGAGGTTTGGCAGAAGAGATTCAGTGAGAAACGAGATTATATTACTGCTGTGAGACAGTCCCACGAGTGCTGATGCTGAGTAACGGGCACAGATGGAACCAGAGAAATAGGCAGTGAAGATGAGCCGGGCGGTCCAGGCAACACAGGGGCGTGAAGAGAAGCTGGCTAAGCCAAGAGCCCCCTCAGAGTCCTGGGGGTATGGGGTGTCCTGAACCTGGGTGTGACCTTTTTAAAAAAAAAAAAAAAATATTTTATTCATTTTCCACAGAGAGGAAGGGATAGGGACAGAGAGTTAGAAACATCGATGAGAGAGAAGCATCGATCAGCTGCCTCCTGCACACCCCCTACTGGAGATACGCCCGCAACCAAGGTACATGCCCTTGACCCGAATCGAACCTGGGACCGCCCAGTCCGCAGGCCAACGCTCTATCCATTGAGCAAACCAGTTACGGCTGGGTGTTAACTTTTAATGTCAGAAGAAGAAACCACCAAACCCAGAAAACCCACCCCACGAACCCAAACCATGTCCACTGAATCATGCCACCTGCCTTGCCAGCACCCTTCTGGGCCTGGGGTGCTGAGCAGTGTGCAGAAGGCCAAACCAGAGGCTGCTCTACCCCAAAAGGCCATGATCGTGGTTACTTGGCCCCAGCAGGCTCTTCACTGATCCGCTGGGACTCATGAATGACACTAGGCTTGGGGGCATTTTTAGGGCTGCTCCTCAGTAAAATGGTGCTTTTTAGAGTGCTGCCTATGAGACAGGCCTGGAGAGCCTGGTGCAGAGGAGTGCAAAGGAGCGTCAGTAAACGTACCACTGTCAAGCCAGCCAGGTCTGGCCTCTCTGGTGAAGGGCAGAGACACTCAGAGCTTCCAGCATGACGGATAGGGAGGGTCCCATGTGGATGCAGGATTAGGGGGTCTGGTCACTTCCTGCTCTCAGGTCTGGGGGGCTCAAAGCGGACAAGATCAGATAGGTCCCTGCCTATAGCCCTGCAGCCACTAAGCCTTAGGTCCAGCAGAGTGTAACCCTGTTTCTCAGGTCATGAGGTCATGGGCCTGTCTGCTTAGGAAAAGCAGCTCCAGAAATTTTCAGATGCAGAGGGGAAGGAGGAGAAGAGGAGTGCTGTCCTGGGAGCAGGCCAAGCTGGGAGGAAGTAAGATGTGCCCATCCCCAAGGCCCGGCCGCACTGGCTTCCTGCAACAGGCTCCCTTGTCCCTGAGGCTCTCCTGCGACTTGGACCAGGAAACACTATCTCTCTCTCTTCACATCTGAGAAAGTCACTCAGAGAGGAAGGATGGAATTACCCCACCGCCTGCCCGGCGGCTGGGGGCCGGAGATAATCACTCTCCACACCTAACTGACACTCACAGCAATCCAGACCTGGGCAGAGGGAGGATTCCAGGGATCCTCCAAAGGAGGAGTTGTTGGGAGGAGCTCAGACTCAATTCAGCACCAAGCTGAGCCATTTCCCCCAAGTCAAAGGACCCCAAGCTTCCTGGCCTGGTTTCATGGAGTTTCTGTTGCCTGCAATCTGGTCCCTGAAAGCCATCCAGTCAGGGCTACGCGACCACACAACAGGGGTTCACTCCCCAGGACTAGATGGGCCCCTTTGTGGCCAACAGGAAGAACCGGATCGCCCCCGATCGCCCCGCAAACATTCTCAGGGATTATCCTTTGTAACTTCCTCGTGTCGCTCCAGCGCCAGGCCAGAGGGGAAGAGGAAAGAGGAAGCGTGGGGTGGTCAGTGGGCACACAGGACGCGCCCGCGCACCCCCCCCCCCCATTCCATGGGGCCACCCCCAGGCAGGGTCCAGAGTCCTTCAGTGGGGAGGGCTGCGGACACTACGGGACACATCCCCTAACGCAGCCGAACCAGGACGTTTCCTGGAAGATAAGGGCACTCAAGGGCAGGCAGGGGCTGCGGCCGCCGTCTGTGTCCGCAGCATCCTGGGGCTGGTTTCCCAGCGACTGAGATGACCCGGCCCTCGTCTCCCCTCTCCAGCCAGTGAACCCATCTCTGCCCGGGCTCTGTCTAATGCCCAGGAGGCGCCAGCAAAGCAGCAGGTTGACCTTCGCTCGGAGGCCGGCAGCCCTGGCGCTGAGAAGCATTGCCCACCAGGCCCGGGCTCCGGCGAGGGTCCAGGCCGCGCCCCTGGCCCGGCTGGCCGGACTCACCTCTGCAACCCGGCGGCGCCTCCTCCGTCCGTGCGGCCTGGGCGAAAGGGCCCCCGGCCCGCTCGCCCCTGCCGACTGACTTACAACTTCTGCCACTGGCCGCCCTGCCCCGCCGGCCTGCCGCGCTGAGTGGAGGAGTCACCAAACGCCCAGACCCTGCTGGACACGGCCCGCGTCCGGAGCCTATCCTACGCCGCCTCCGTAGCGTAGCGCCCGGCCCGGGCCCCGCGGCTACGGCGCGCCCGGGGCGCACGCGGCGCTGTGAATCGCGCGCCCGGACTACTGTTCCCACAGGGCTGCGCGGCGCCGCCAGGCAGAAAGCTCGGGGCGGTGCCGGGTACGCGAGGCAATCGGGAGTTGTAGTCCTCGGGGGGGGGGCGGCCTCTGCGGCCTCAACTAGTGCCCTCCAGACGCGAGCCTACTTTCTGGGCCTCTCCATCCACCACCGCCACTGGAGATGGCTGAGCCCAGGGCATCGGGGAGCACTGCGTGCCGAGTTTATTGCGGAGTAGCAAGGGATGAGCTGAGTATGAGACTTGGACTACAGCACCCAGGATGCCCTGCGCGGGAGGAAGAGACCGGGTCTCAGTATCCCCCTCAGCTAAGCGCTTCCGCCTGCGCCTCGCAGGTTGTAGCATGGGGCTGCGACTGCCGACCGCAGACAGGCTCCCCGTACCAGCACCCAGCTCCGCTCTGGCCCTACGCGCCCACGGGGCTCGTAGACCTTATCTTCCTCCAGGGCCTCTTCAGCCCCTACCGCACCCGTCAGCTGCCTCGAACCGTCTCTGCAACTTCTCCATTCCTCGGTTCCTCTCTAGTTCCTCTCTAGGGCGTCACGGTCAAAAGCTCCAGTTTCGGTGGTACCGACCTGGTTCTAAGACACGGCCTTGGCACTTAGAATGTGACCATAGAATCACTTAAGGGTTAAATTCTCTTAGCCTCAGTTTCCTACTCGTTAAGAGAGGGAAACTAACTGGTTGGGCCATTGGGAGGATGAATTGAGACACCACCACAGGGAAAGCAGCCCAGTGCCTGGCGGGAAGGAAGTCCTGAAACGTGGGCAGCTGGTTACTCCTAGGGGCCTCTGAACAGAACCCGCCCCCTGCACAAGAGAGCCTCCTCAGGCTCAGTTTCCCTTAAAGTTCCCTGTGTGCACCTCTGAGGTCACTCTCAAACCCAGCTGCTACGAAATTGGAGCCCTTCTGCCATCTGTTGCCTAGATGCCCTGGAGGCAGCAGTTTATCAGACGCAACTGAGAGGCTGCAGTGGGAATTGGAGCTGCAGAGCCCCAAAGACTCTGGCGCTCAGGGACACATGGGATTCATGGGAAGGCACTGGCCATGCAGGAGGAGATACACAAGTAAAGCCCATCAGCTAAGATTCAGGGGGTGTTTGGTTGTGGTTCAATTCTGCCTCAAGATGGAATGGAGTTTGACAAATAGGAGGTTGGGTAATGTTTGCCCAAGTGCCCGTAAAGGCTAAGCTGACCTCAGGAGGACCTACGTGGACAGGGGTCTGCTCCAGGGAGAACATTCCAACCCCAGTGAAACGTGGGTCTTACCCTCCAGATGCCGCAGTGTCCTAATGTAGAGACTTGGGCTTCAGCTGCTTCCTGAAGGCTCCAAGGTAACCAGCTGCTGCAGCACTGAGCTGTAGAGTGACTCAGCCCACCCCCAGCTTCCTTTCCTGCATTAAGGTGACGAGGCTTCTGACCATGTGTGGCTGAGAGGACTGAGTCAAGGGCTGACTCCCACTGGCTCCCTTCCCTGAGAATGTTTGTGCGGAGGATCAGGGGTGGTTGCCTGGGGGTGGTTGTGTCAAGACTGGTGTCCACAACCCTGTGACCTCTCAATAAAAGAAAGTTGGTGTTGAGCCCATGTTCCTGCCAGCTCACTGCAGATTTTTGAAGAGTCAGGCCATGCAGGGGGGTAAGGAGAGAGCAGGAGCAGCCTAGCCTCTCCAATAAGGAACCAAGGCCTGTTGTCGGGGAGAAAGACCAGTCACCAGAAGGTCTTGGGAGGAGTCTTCTAGTCTGTCGAGGTGTGTACTGTCCCAGCAGGGAGCTGGAAAGAACAGGTTCAGTGTGCTGTGGCTGCAGGAGGACCAGAGCAGCAAGACGAGGGGACACATCTGTAGAGCAACTTGTGATCATCTTCAATATTCTGAGGCACACACATGTAAATTTTAAATAACTAAAATAGAAGTGACCTTTGACTACCCAGACCTTGACCAGTACCATCCTAGCCAATACCCTCACAACTCTAAAGATAGAGAAGATAACCCAGCCAGTGTGGCTCAGTGGTTGAGTATCGACCTATGAACCAGGAGTCAGGGTTCGATTCCCAGCCAGGGCATATGCCCAGGTTGCAGGCTCGATCCCCAGTAGGGGGGTACAGAAGAAAGCCAGTCAATAATTCTCATCATTGATGTTTCTATCTCTCCTCCCTTCCTCTCTGAAATCAATAAAAAATATATATATTTAAAAAGATCCAGAAGATAGATGCTATGAGGGGAGAAAAAAGGGGGAGGTGTGAACCCACCTAGAGAAGGGGTGGGAAGGGCCAGGCAGAAAGGTCATTAATTCAACCATCCCTGTGCACATCTACTTGTACCCACACCGTCTTTGGCTTTGAGACAAAGCAGTGAACGCATGACCAAATGCCCCGTGGAGCAGGGATTTAGCAGGATGGGGATATAGGAACCTTTACTGGTGTGACAGGCATGTGGACCCAAGCCAGCAGGCAGGCCACAAGGCACCTGTGTTGAGAGAGACTCACGTGCTGGTTGAGGATGGAATGACCGGTGATCAACTGCCCGCTTGGTGAGATGCCCTCACAGGTGAAAGTAAGGGCTTTCTCTGAGCCTTCATCTCCACATCTCTGAAATGCCAGCAGGAGGAGGGACAGATCCCGGGGCAGCCGAGCTGGGAGCAAAGACAGGCACTCCTTTTCGTTCTTTTGTTAATTCTCACCCAAGGATATTTTTCTATTAATTTTTAGAGTGGGAAGGGGGGTTGGGGGTGGTGGTGAAGAGACACATTGCCTCCCACATGCACCCTGCCCGGGGCTGGGGATCAAACCTGCAACCCAGACATGTGCCATGAATTGAACCCGAGACCCTTTGGTGTGCAGGCTGATCCTCTAGACGCTGAGTGACACAGCGAGGGCCAGGAGTTCTTTCAGCGGGGGCAAGCTGGAGCAGGCCTGAGCTGAGGGCCAGGCAGTGCACATGGGACAGCTGGAGGAACCAGGGGCTGCCATCAGTCTTCCTTCAGGGAAGGGTCAGGGCCTTGCTCTGTGCTCGTCAGAACTGACCACTCTGGCGGGGAGAGGGGGGCTTTGTGGCCAGGCACTTCAGGGTTGGGGGTGAGCATCCCCACATGGGAGGGATGCACTCAGGCCTGGGGGGTGCATACCTTGACACGGGCACTAGCTTCACATGTCCCACTGTGGCCCTCCAGCACACTCTTTGGGGTTTGCCCCCTCCTGCCTCTGCCCTCAGCCACCTGGAAGAAACTCCAAGTAGCCCTTCCTGGGCAGCAGCCAAACACTGCCGTTTCTATTTACAATAAATTTTCATCCTTTGTTCTCCCAAGTATTTCCCATGGGGCTAGAGACTCCTCCCTGCAGGGCCAGGGCAGGGATTGTAGCATCAGCTACTGGTCGGCCACCAGGTGTTTAAGAGCGGACATGAACGTGAGGGGCTGTCAGGCTCAATGGGGTAAAGAGGAGGAAGCAGCTCCTCCCCTCCCCTTCCTGGCTTTGGCCTCACCTGGAGAGGGCCCCCTCCCCACTTCCAGTTTCTCCTCCTAGGCAGAGATGGGTCCTGCAGGTGCCAGACAGATACAGGGTAGGTGGGAGGCACGTCATCCAGCATCAAAGCAGAGGCTCTGGCCTCTTCCTGGGCTAGCAGAGACCCCTCTGCAGCAGGGCTGGGTACAGGCCCTCTAACCCCCCACTGACATTCTGAACCTGGCTGCGGCAGTGCTTTGGCGCCCCCTGGTGACTGAGTGGGTCCAGAAGCCTGGGATTGAAGCCAACACCCTAGGCACAAGGCTGCCCTATTGGCCAGGATTGGGCCCAATGGGTGGCCTGGTGCAAGTTTAGCCAATGGTCTGATAAGGAGAGAGGACCATCTCTCTGATGGCGGCCTGGGGAGCTTTATCTTCTAAGCACCAGGAGCACAGGTGGGGACCAGGCAGACTAGATATGCAGGGCCATGGGCTCCACACTGTCCTGGCCCTTCCCTGGAATCTTGGTGAGAGGTTGGCTCCAGGCACAACCACACCCTCCCAAGCTTCTGCCTTAGTGCCACCCCACAGAGTCTAGGCTCCACTCTGGGAACCCCTGGAGTCCTGCTACACCCTCACTGATGAGGCCTCTGGCCCTGCTTACTGCTGAGCAGGCTGTATCCACCTGTCATCATCCTCAGGTTGTCAACCCCATGGAAAGCAGTTGGGGCCAGCAAACTTGAACTCAACTCCCTTTTACGTGGGCTTGGTGGTTGGGGCAAGGTCCTCAGCCTCCCTGGGCCTTAGTTTCTCCATTTGTACCTGGCAAGCAGTTTGGAAGACATTTAGCTAACTCCCTTTCAAGTCAGATTTGGTCGCTTACCCTCAGTAACCTTCTTGGTGGTGTCCCTGTGACTATGGTGGCAGCTGAGCTCTCCTCCCAGCCTGCCTCCCCTTTGTCCCTCCTCTCAAGCCCGTCTTGGCCTTTCTGTGCCTTTGATTTGGGTGCTGTACATGGCCTCACCTGGGCCCTGAGTACATGTCCTATGGGACAACTTGTTCATGAACCTGAGACTTGCAATGCTGCCCACTCAGCCCATCTGGCCCCCTGGGTATCACGTTGGCAGCCAGGCTGCACGCAGGGGCCAGGTCCTACCATGATCTTATGGCCCCATGTGGCCCTGCTCCAGGAGTGCCCTTGGGCAAGCTCTGCTGGGGGCCCAGCCTGCAGAGCATCAAAGCAGAGGCCCTGCTTTGATGCTCTCAGGGACCTCTCAGAGGTGTACAGCGAGGCCAGAAAGATCAGGAGGGGCTGGCTTTGCTAGGTTATCTCCTGCTGTCTAAATTCAGATGACGCATGGCTCCCAGTACCTCAACACCACCAGGGGGTGCTGAGCCAAGCCCACTGCACTCCACCTCTTGACCCCCACAGCGGGAGGAGCCAACTTCTGTGTGTGCAGCAACAGCTTTAATCTGTGGTGACACTGTCCTAGCTTTGCTGTTCTGCATCCAGGCCACCATCACTCTGCCTGGAAGAGTCCCTTTTTCCCACAAAATATTTTTATTGATTTTAGAGAAGAAGGGAGAGGTATAGATAGAAACATCAATGATAAGAATCACTGATTGGCTGCCTCCTACACTGAGGGGGATGGAGCCTGCAACCCGGGCATGTGCCCTTGGCTGGAACTGAACCTGGGACCCTTCAGTCCCCAGGCCGACGCTCTATCCACTGAGCCAAACCAGCTAGGGCTGGAAGAGTCTTTCTTGAGAAGATGAAAGCAGGGTCAATGCCTGGTGTTTGTGTGGAACATCTCTGGGCAATTTGTCTTTAGTTACAGTACTGCTGAGTGATGGACAGAAACAGACCCAAGGCTGTCAGCAGGGTGAGGCTGGGCACAGAAAGCAGAGCTCCCTTATTTATTATCATACATACATACATATATATATATATATTTCATGTGTATACACAGATAGTTTTCTCTCTTGGAAGTATTAAAAAAATTGATCAACCTTCAATCTATAAAAAATACCTACTCTACATGATAGAAAAATCTCTCCTCCAAGTTTACACTGATTTACACCCAAGGCTTTCCCCAAAATATACAATACGAGGCAACGTCTTAAGTCTTAGTGTAGAAGGTGGGCCATGTAGAAGATGGAGGGATGCAGGGCAACACACATGCTTACACGCACACACACATGCATACACCTCCCATACGCGGTCACACACAGCAGTAGCCAGTTTGTGGAGGGTCTTGGCCCACCTGGGAGTGCTTGGAGGCTCCTGGCTAGTGCTCGGGCTAAGGTGGGCGGCAGGCCCAGCATCCCTGTGGGGTGACACTGCTGCTCCTGGCAGCGCAGGTGCTGGGCAGTGGTAGTGTAGAGCTGGGCAAGGGAACCCCCAAGCTGCTGGGAAGGCCTTGTTCTCTGCTCTTGATCTGTGTCCTTGGAGAGTCTGCCCTGCTTGGCCTTCTGCAGAATGTACCTGGGGAAGAATGTGACTCTAATGACTTCGGACTCCTGAAGGAAACATTTGGACTCTGGCCTGGGAAAGTGGGACTTCACCTGAGGCAGCAAGATCTGCACAGGAAATGGGGTAATCCAGGAGGCCAGGAAGGCCATGCCCCTGGGGTGGTAGCACCTCACCCTGGCCCTGTCTATACCTCAGGAGTTAGAGGGATCTGGCAATGCCCACCCCTTCCAGATAGTACATTCCACACCATTAGACTGTGAAGTCAATTTCAGAGCAGAGGCCCCAGCCCCCACAGCTTATTGTAGAGAGGGTTCAACTGTGAGAACAGACGCATGGCTGGAAGCCCCTGGGCCTGAAGCTGGACTGAGATGCCCCTTCTGGCTGGGTGATAGCCTGAGCAGCTCAGGGAGACAGCCTCAGAAAAGCCTGGGGAAGAGGGGTGGGATACAGCTTCTGGTCAGACCCTGACTCGCACCGGCCTCACTGCCTGTCTTTCTTTCGCATACCACCGCATCTGGGGCCTCTAAATGGTCCAGGAGCGGCTGAGCCTTGAGTGACACCAGGTCAGGATGCCTGTGCTGACGTGCATAGCTGCACCCCAGGTGAGGACCATTTCCTTCATTTCCTTCTTTTCTTCCCTGACAGGGCAGGATAACAGGAGGGTCTACTATGTGAGAGGGCGCTTATGAGAGGCTCATCCCAGCATGAGACACTGTCCTCACATCTCTGCAGAGAGGAGGGGGCAGGGGAAGGCCAGAGCTGAGAGCAGGCCCAATTCCACCTGCATCTGCTGTGGGTTCCAGACCAAGGGCTGCTCTTTCCTTCTCCCTCTTCCACCACCCCACCTTTATGTGCCCCAGCTCAGCTGTGCGCTCTGGGCTCAGTGGGCATGGGAACTGCTATTCTTGGCCCACGTGTGCCGCGGCCATCTCTGTGGTGTTGGTGGAGTCCAGAATCACCCTGGGCTGGGCTTGGCTGCTTCTACTTGACCTCCAGGATGGACGGGTTGGTCTCCATGATGGCCACAATGATCCTGTCAATGTAGTCCTGCAGGCGAAAGTTGATCTCTTCCTGCTTTTGAATCGCTTCCATGAGCTGTGGGAGAAGCAAGAGGTGGGCACTGGGCACAGACTATGGGCACTTTCTTTTTTTCTTTTTCTTTTTGAGACTGCGGGCACTTTACAGTCCCAAGCCTATGGGAGTGGATACATTACCTCATCGCGGGAGACCGAGCTGATCTCTGCAGCCAGAGATTCAGAGAAGGATGTGGAGAAGAGGTTCTTGGCGCCCTGGATGCTCAGGTTTATGATCTGTCCATTGAGCTCATCGTTCTGCTCCTTCAGGTTACGGTTATCCTAGGGTGGGCAGCATGACAGTGTCATTCCTGGGCTGTGACCCTCCAGAGACCCCTCTTCCAATGCGGGTTGCCAGTAAGCTTCTTCCAGGTATAAGGGTGTCTGCCCAGCAGTACCTGCTTCAGCCTGCGGACCTCCTGCTCCAGCTCGCTCTCGCGGGTACGGCTATTGTACTCCTGTAGGCCTACGCTGTTGCTCCGGCCCCTCCTCTGCTCCGCTTCCAGTTTGAAGAGCTGTAGGTGCTCCAGCTGCTTCCGCAGGTCCTCAATGAGCTGTGTGGGACCACAGAGTGAGCAGCCAACCCAGTCCCTGGTTTCAGAACCTCTGCATTGGTGTAAGTGCCATTTCTGGGGGGGGGAGGAGGAGGATGCCAAGCTTCCCAAACACCACCATGCACCCAGTGCCTCCCTCTAGCCCCCCTCCGCTGAAAGCAGTGGACTTCAAGCTCACTCCAGATGGCCCTATGGATTCTGGGACCTCACTAAGTGACAGTCCTGGGCTTGTGTTCACCTCTTGGGTTGCCTCCTTGTCCTTCTGGAATTGGTGTCTCTCGTGACTCAGCCTGTCCCCCAGCTTTCTCCTGTTTTCCTGCTCGTCACTGAGCCGCAGTGACAACTCTTCAATCTCATCCAGCAACTTCTGTTTCTCCTGCAAAGTTAAACACTTGCCATGGACATACTCACCTGCCACCTCATACACGTGGCTTTCCTCAGCTGTGTGTGTCCTGAGTCTAAGTTCACTGACGTTCACAGGTCTGCACCTGGGCCTTCCTGTCAAAGACCAGGTGCACACACACAGGCATGCGCTCCCAGAGCCTGTGCCTACCCTGAGTGCAGTGCATATGGAAGGTGGGTTCTCGGTGTGGGGCACCTCCCAGCAACAGTACTGTTTCTAGAGGAAGGAAAGAGCAGGCCCTGACCCATGGTCACTCAGCAGGAGTTGCTCACAGCAACCAGAGCCCAGGTGGTATTCAACTTGTTCAGGGTTCAGAGCTTCTCAGGAGGCACTTGGCAGGAAGTGGAGGATGGGGGAGGAGAAGCCTCTCAGTGAACATCTGCAGAATAGGGCGCGAGTGGTCCAGCCCAAGTCAGCCCCTCAAAGACATCCCCGGGTCAATCAAAGCATGAACCTCTGGATCCAAGGATCCTGTGTCTGTGGGAAAGCTGAGGAGGCAGGTAGGCTCCAGCACCTTCCAGCAAGGGACAGTGGCCCGAGTTGAGCTTGTTCCGTCGTACACAGGCCTGGCAGACCCGGCATCATCAGCCTGCTCTTTGGAACAGCACAGTTCCCCAGCCTGTGGTGCACCCCTTGATGGCCATACCCCTGCAGACCCATTAGCTGGCTGTGACTGCCCTGCTTTGGATAACCTGTCTCAGCACATCCCGATCCAGAGGGTGTGGGAAAGCATGGAGGCCAGCATGACTGATCTCGGTGACCACACAGTGCAAGGCCTGGCCCTGCCCCCTCAGCACTCCTGGCAGGCAGCTTACCTCCTCCAAGCGTTCGATGTTGGCCTTCAGACAGGGCGTGCAGGACCTCAGCTCACCGTTCTCCTCGTCCAGTTGCTGCAGCCTGGGATACAGAATGATGCTGAGACCCACTTCCTAGTAATTCATCTCCTTGGGGAGAGGGAGGCTGAGTGTTTTGGAAAGAGGCTACTCCCCAATGCCGACAGCCCAGCCCTTACATACACAAGTGCTCTGGGCCAAAACTCCTCATGGACTAGGACAGTTAAATATACTCTGGGTGTGGGGATAATTTCAGGTTTAAGAGTAGTTACAGACACAGTGCAGAGTCCCTGTGGACCCTTTCAGCTTCCTCTTGAAGCACCTGCTCATCACTGCAGCAGGTTTGTCACAGCCCACCCACCCCCACCCAATACTCTGGTCACCAAACTATGGATGCAATTCAGTTTCTCTGTAAGTGCCCCTCTAGGACCCCTCCCAGGACCACACTGCCCTTAGTTGTCTCCATTGTCCCCTAAGTGCCGGGGCAGTCTTGCAGATTTTCCTGGTTTTTCCTTACTTTGACAGTTTAGAGCAGTTTTGGTTATGTATTTAGTAGAATTGAGTCTTTCTTGTGTTGTCTCATGACTAGATGGGTTATGGTTTGGGGAAGAGCCCCACAGAAGTGAGGTGCCATGCGTGTCACATCAGATCACGATGCCTAAGTCTAAATGGGTGATGCTGACCTGGATCACCTGGTTAAGGTGTGTCTGCCAGGGGTCTCCTTTGTCAAGTTCTATTTTTCCCGCCCATTCTCTGTATCTGGAAGTTACCTGTGGGTTTTCTCTTACCAACAGTATTTTCACAGAACCATCACTCACATGTGTAATTATGAGCGTGTGACATTTGTTCTAGCTTGAGGGCCGGCAGCACAGGGCAGGCAGCACAGGACTGCTGCAACTCCTTCAAGGCATGCTTTATATACAGTGTGCTCATCTCCTCTATGCTCTCCTTTTCCTGACTCATGTAAGGCTATGCCTCCAGAGAAGCATAAAGGTAATTTTAATTTTGTCAAGCTGCCTTAAAAAAAGATTGATACTTTGAAAGTGGTAACATCCAACTAGAGATAGATTTGGAGAAACTGGTATCTATGGAGGGTCACTCTTTGAATTTAGATCTTTTGTGACCTTCAGTAGAGTTTTACAGTTTTCTTCCCATAGATTTTCCAATTTTTCTAGAATAACATTTGTTCCTAGACACTGTACCTTGCTGGGGTGGGAGTGGGGCAATTGTCCATGAAAGCATCAACTTTTCATTTTCATTTTCACTGACTTCTCTGGAGGGTCGCGGTGGCCTTACCTACCTGGCCTGCAGGTTCTCGATCTCAATGCTCTTCTCTCTCTCCATCTTGCACAAGAGCTCCTTCTGCTTCCGTGTCTCTTCCAGAATCATCTCACAAGCTCTCAGCTCTTGCTCCTTCAACTGCTCCTCAAGGGCATTGGCTCTGTGAAGGCCAAGGGAGGAGGTGAGACTTTCTGCCCTTCTACCAAGGGCTAGATGCTGCATCAGGACCTTCCTCGAGAGGTAGAGGAAGGCTGTGAGACTTGCTACCCACAGCTCTAGAGTGAAGGGCAGTCCGAAGCAGGAGGTGCCCCACCTTCAGTCTCTGCTCCCCCAACACTAAGAATGGCATGTGGACCAGAGACACCCTGATGGGCACAAGACCCTGAGTGCCCCTTGCAATGACACTCCAGGATCTGGTGTACAAACCAGCCCCACCCAGTTCATCAGCAGGGGTAAGGACAGGTGCCAACAAGAACACATGAACGAAGGGAATATTCTCATGAGGACCATGGCCCTGGCCTTTTCCAAGACCATTATGCCCAACCACAGATGGCAGGAACTGACCATCCCAAAGAGAAGGGCTCCATGCCCTCCGTGCGCATGGAGGGCATGGAGCCCATAAGCTGTCCCTGCACACAGGGCTTCTCATCTGCTTCTTGGTGCCTCACACCTGAGAGTAAATGGATGGCCAAAGGTCACCGCTGCCACAGGAAAGCTTTTCACACTGAGTGGCCAAAGCAAACAACAGAAGGACCTCAAAGGAAATGCACACCATGCAGGCCATCGGAGGAAAACTAAGATGCCACGTCCACAAAACAGAGGCGATGTCCCAGAAGGAGGAGATAGCAAAAAGCAACTTAGAAATTAAAAATATGAGGAACACTGCCCTAGCTGGTTGGGCTCAGTGGATGGAGTGTCAGCCTGCGGACTGAAGGGTTCCAGGTTTGATTCTGCTCAAGGGCACATGCCTAGGTTATGGGACCCATCCCCAGTAGGGGGCGTGCATGAGGCAGCCTATCAATGATTCTCATCACTGGTGTTTCTCTCCCCTCTCCCTTTCTCTCTGAGATCAATAAAAATATATTTTAAAAAATATGAGAAACATTTTAAATTAATAGAAGAGTTGAAGAAGAAAACAAAGGGTATTACATAGAGGGGGAAAAATAATAGGAAAGTCAAGGATATGGGAGGAAAGGTCTAGAAGGTCTAATATTTGACCATTAGAAGTTCAGATAGATAAAAAATGAAAGACACTGGAGAAATTCTAGAAATTTTCCTGACGCTGCGGGCACACTTTCCAGATTTAAAAACTGAAAACCACGTGCCCAGCACAGGAAACAGGAAGCCCTAGTACCCTGAGGACGAGAACAGCGCTTCACAGCGGTGCCGGGCATCCCACCCACAGTGCGGGTTGGAGGTAGCAGGGCCATCAAGTTCTCAGGGAACCTACTTCCAAGTAGAATCCCAGCTGCAGGCCCACTGTCAGTAGAGGGTGAAACAGTTTCAGACATGCAAGGTCTCAAAAAACCTGTTCCTATGCCCCCTTTCCCAGGCCCTTACAATATGAAGAAAAATGGGGAATCCAGAAAATAAAAAACCAATGCAGAGGAAGCATGTGGAATCCCTGGGACAGTGGCAGGAGAGCTGTGACGCAGGGCTGGTGCGGGCTGACAATGTTACACATGGGGAACCCCAAGAAACCGCAACAGAAGCCACTGTTCAGGAGAACTGGG
The DNA here is from genome assembly GCA_004026665.1 of Murina feae. Lineage (NCBI taxonomy): Eukaryota > Metazoa > Chordata > Mammalia > Chiroptera > Vespertilionidae > Murina > Murina feae. The sequence goes on along the minus strand of PVJC01009197.1, from coordinate 19,315 downwards.
GCCACCATCAGGAGAAACACCGCAGGAACTGGGGCAGGCCCTCCTGTGAACACCCCGAGAGAGGGTCTCAACTGCGCAGGAGAACTCGTTTTAACTTCATTAAAGTGATGTAGCCTTGGCTGGTGTGGCTAAGTGATAAGAGCATTGGTCTGTGCACCAGAGGGTCATGGGTTCAATTCCCAGTCAAGGGCACATACCTGGGTTACAGGTTCGAGCCCTGGGCACGCGGGAGGCAACCAATCAATATGTCTCTCTCACATCGATGTTATTCTCTTTCCCCCCTCTCCCTCCCTTCCACTCTCTCTAAAAAGCAATGGAACAATATCCTTGGGTGAGGATCAAAACAAAATAAAGTGACGTAGCCAGTAGCATCCAGGATGAAAACATTACGATGGGAACCAAGCATAGCCCTGATGCCTGTGATATGAATGCCATGAGTGTGTGTGGCTCTGTGATCCATGCTATTAAAAGCACTCAGGGCCACTTGCTCAGGTTATGGGTGTGAAAACAAGGCTTCGAAGACAGGGCTCTTCTTGCCTGCGGTCACAGTGTGTGGCAGAGCCAGGTTTGGGCTCCAGCAGGCTGACGTGGCAGACCCCCTCCCCCACACCCCATGCTCCCTGCCTCCCAGGCCCCTCGGGACTCCCCCCTGCCTGGTTACCACACCAGATGCACTTAGGCAGCACAGCCTGGCAGCTGATGCTTCTGGGCCAAGCTCCTCATGCTCCGTACAAGAAGCACGTTGCTGCAAACAGCATGAGGTTACATAGAATGACTAGTTTCAAAACACTGAAATTCACACAGGATTCTATAAAAAGTCTGCACAGCAGGAGAGGGGAAGTAAGCTCCACCTCCTCCATGCACACAGGAGCTTCTCCTCACTCAGTTCACACGTTATTTCTTCCCTGTGCTCTCACTGTCAGAATCAGACTGCGCATCCCACCACGCACCCAGCGGCTCCTACCCGTTTCTCGTTTCTGTGGCTAAGTATCTGTGAGGACCTGCATGTCCCAAGGACAGGTCATGCTTCCAATGCAAAGGGCTCTGAAGGCACTGGCTCTCACTCCCAATGCCCCAACTTGCTGTCTGAGGCCCTGGCAATCATGTAATCTCCCTGAGCCTTGGTTTCCTCATCTGTAAAATGGGGACAGTAGGATCTTATCACAGGGATCGTAAAGTTGAAACCAGATGATGTGAGAGAAGTGAGCAAATCACAGCAACTCTCAAAGCCAAGGAGCCCACATCCAGGAACGAAGGCCTGTGGTTCATGCTATTTCCCCTGGATGGGCTCTCAAGGTGGGGACACGAGCCAGAGGCCTCACATTAGAACCCCCGTATGCCTCCTCTCGCCTTGTAGCCTCTGCCACCCCTGAGATCAGGCTTCCTCCACCAGGCACTCTGTGCAGGCAGTGTGGGTGCTGGCCTCAACTGCTCCTGAGGGACGGGTGAGGCGGTGCCCTCTCCACACTCTTTCCTCTGAGGCCCTAAATGGGCTGGAGACAGTACTAAGTTGAAGTCAAGCTCAAAAGGCAACCCCGCACCATCCCCTGGGCTGGCTCCCAGCAGCAGCCATGCTCACCTGTGCACCAGCTGAAGATTTTCCTGCCTCAGTCGGCTGTGTTGCTCCCCATTGGCAGCGGTGTCCTTCTCCAACTCTGACACCCGCTTCTCCAAGAAGACAACCTTGGTAGCAAGACAGTGTTCATTTGCCTCTAGTGGGTCTATCTTGTTCATGGAGACTCTCCCCACAAATGAGGTAGCATGGCTTCCACAGGCGTCAATACGATGGGGAACATGCCATGGCCTCAAAACTACAAGTGCAGATGGCAGCAGGTGGCCTGGAGGTGCCACGACAGTGCCTTTGTGGGGAATCTGTGATGGCTTGTGGGGCGCCTGCTCTCTGCCAGACGCAGCCCATGGAGACAGAACATGACAGGGGACTCAAGGAACAAGAAAGGCCCAGGATTTGGTACCTCCCTTCTCAGGGGGCTAACAAGATCGGAGACAGACACCTACACAGGTGATAATCAGAGTGAGGCCTGCAAAGTAGATATTGTAGGTGCTATAGAGAGGAGGTGAGGGGAGGAAGGAAAGGGTACAGGAAGAGGTGAGGGAGTACAGGAGGAGGTGAAGAGGGGGTACAGGATGGGGTGAGGGCACAGCATGGGGTGAAGGGTACAGAATGAGGTGAGGGGGGACAGAAAGAGGTGAGAGGTGTGTGCTGCCACTCCTCTCCCCCTCTTTCTGAAGCTGGTCCTTGTGAAGTACAGGGCTGTTACCACAGATCGCCTGTCCCCCACATAACCCATTTACCAGGCTTCTCTCACGGCACAGCGCATTCTACACATTGTTTGATTCTGCCATCACTGCAGGGTGAGTGCCCTCCTCCCCAAAACCTCCAGTGCCCCCAAATCCTGCCTCCATGGGCCCTGGTGAGCTGGGTCTCGGAGTCAGTGCACCCTGAGCTGACATACAAATATGAGCTGACCGCTGCTGGCGCTCACTGTTTTGTTCCCATCGTCACAGTCCCCTCTACCTTGTATGTGAAATGCCAGAGACCGGCAGGGCTGGCAGAGGATCTAATTAATTAGCCCTTGTGGTGCTGTCACTACCCCCGGTGTGAGGATGAGGCCTGGTCCCCAAATGCATAACAAATACCCCCCAATGTGGGCTCACTCCCCGAGCACAAGTCCTGAGACTGGGACCTGTTGTCCACAGGTGGTCCTCTGGTCTCCCTATCCAGGGCCTACCTTGTCCGCGATGTCTTCTTCCATGCCCTCCACAGGGTCTGGGGGAGGGTCCTGCAGGGCTTCCATGGTCAGAGCCCCTGACTGATGCAGGTGCCTGTGGAGAAGAAACAACAGTCCAGTCCAGAGAAGGTCTTTCACCAGAACAAAGAGAGAAAAGAAGACGGGAGAGACCAATGCAAGTTCTTCAAACATGAGCATTTCTAGGTCAGTCTGAAAAGCAAATCCCAGCAGCCTGGGACCCAAGACTCCGCCGAAGCGAGTTCTGGGCAGGACACTATTACCGAGGGGCTAGAGTAAGCCAGCTGTACTCTGTGTCCAAAGAGTCCTCCTGCTGCTCTTTGGAGCCTGATAAGCCCAGCCTTCTCCCACCAGCTGATGGGGCGAGGGTACTTTGTACTTGGGTAATAAAATAAGACGAGGTCCCTCCCTGAGATACGATATAATCTCATCTTCCACTGCTGGCCCGTGAAATACTAATTCAGGATCATGTCTTCTGCATACAATGTCACCTACATGCATCTTGATATCTGATTTTCAAATGCACTCCCAAGAGCAGCAACAGTGAGAGACTGGGGGCGGGGGGGAGGCATATAGGCACGACTGTCCCCTGCTAAGACTTGGCTCCAGTGGGCACAGGGCTCCAGCCATGTGGGCCATCCTGGGTGGCGTGCAACCTAGGACATAGGTGAGCACAAGCGCCGGCTGTCCTGTGGGAACCCCTGGGGCTCACACTCCTGAAGCTTCAGTCCTCAGCCATTGGCACCGTAGCAGATACTCAGCACATACGTGTTCACAGTCACCCTAGAGATAATCTTATTAGCTGCGGTGATACTGTATCAGCTGTTATTTACCTGGTGCATGTACAACTCTCAGAGCATTGGGACAGAGTCTGCAAATACTGACCCAGGTTCCAAGTTGACAGTCTCATACTGTGAGCTGTGAGACTTTGAAAAAGCTACTCACCCTCTCTGAAACCTATTCTCCTATAAAATGGGGATCTACAGGCTATTATTTAAATTAGGTTTTATATATCTAAACAGCTCCGATAAGGACATAGGACAGGGTAAGGATTTAATAAAACACTATTGAAAATCACATTGAAATTTTCTACATTATCTTTATAAAATATTTTCTTTTTCTATTTTCTTTTTAGTGCTGATTTAGTACATTTCTTAATTTTTTTTGACTCCAGAAATGTTCTAAGGGGAACAAAAAAGAAGGGCATCTTCATCCCGGGGGACCACGAGTCCCTTAAATTGTCCTTGGTGAGACACAGAAGCACCTCTTGGATCTCATCTGATTCCCTAAAGGGCACTGAACCCTAAGGGCAGGGCCACCATGTTCTTGTCCAATTGATGTTCTCAAACACCAATGACTCTGACCCCAAACAGAAGCTCCTGACGCCAATCCTGGGATAGAAAGCTGCCCACACCAGACCCAGAGACCACGCTGAGGAGGGGCTCACGTCACCCAATCCTGAGCTCCTACTGGGGGCTCACGGCACTTCTGAACAATTGAACCTGGGAATGGGCGGTTGTACCCAGCCCCCAAGCACCCAGCGTGGGATCCCAGCATGTGGCTGCCTTAGGGAAAGGCCACCGTTTCTAGGCACGGTGGGTGAGGGTCTTGTTTATTTAAACCCACCCCTACTTAGGAAGCCTACCCTGAGAGGGGACTATGGGAAATGCCTGATCATCCCAAAGAGAGGCAGGTAAAGTCCGGCAGGTGTCAAGACCTGCTTTCTGCTCTGTGGCAGTCCCACTGGTGCTCCCTCTGGTCCTGAGGCTGGCTGTGTGCCAGTCCAGTTCTCACTGGCACACCGACCCCAGAGCCCTTTCCATCCTGTTAGACACAAGTCAGGCCACACAGGCCAGGGCTGGTGGCTCCAAAACCCATACTCTGGCCACACTGCCACGTGCAAAGGCTAAAACACTGTGAGGAGTGGAATTACAACAGTTATTTTGAGTTTTCTTAAAATTCTGGTGGTGGTATTGAGGGCAAAACAGCAGCAGATTAAAACTGCATCTGCAAGGTGTGTGTGTACCGACCACAAATACGCCCCCGTAAGCTCGAACGGCTCATTCCTGCAGGTTGGGCTCTTCTATACCAAAGCGGTTCTGTGAAGGAAACATTCTCGGAGGGTGTTTCATGGAGGGAGCAGACACAAAGCCCAACCGTCGAGGCAGCTGGGCCCTCCACAATCCCAGGGGCCTCAGTGTCCCCGATGTGGGAGGCTGAGAGGAGATGGCTCAGATTTTTACCTTCCTTAGTTTCACCAGCTGTAGCCTATTTGGGGTGAAATATGAAAGCGATGTTAAAACTGTAATGAGGTGCAGTTTGGAATTAATATTATACCCCTAAGAGCTTGGATGCTTTTTTGAAAGGGGTGATGTGAGAAAACAAATGGAGAAGGTGAATTGATGATACGCAGCTATGCTTGCTCTGGATCCTAAGCCCTCAAGTTAGAGGAGAAAATAAACCACACACAAAATGTTTACATGCCCAAGGACAAGGAGAACAGAGGAGAAAATGGCATCAGGAAAGTGAGTCCACTGGTTAGAGCGCCAGCCCACGCACCAGAGGGTTGCAGGTTGGATTCCCAGTCAAGAGCATGTACCAGGGTTGCAGGTTTGCTTAGGGTGTGTGCGGGAGGCAACCAATCAATGTGTTTCTCTCCCACTGATGTTTTTCTCTCTTTCCCTCCCTCCCTCCCTCCCTTCCATTCTCTCTAACCATCAGTGGAAAAAAGAGCGACAAATGTCCTGGGCCCTGGAGGGCAGAGGAGGGCCGCAGTGAGCCAGGGAGACACTGGAGCCAGCCACTTCCTCTGGAGAGCCCAGGAAGGACTGGCACCTGAGAACGGGGCAGTAGAGATGAGCACGGAGGATGGGAGGGGCAGCATCCACTGCACCCTTGAAAAGGGCTATCCTAGACCAGGAGCAGCCCTGCACTCAGGACACATGGCTTACAAACAGAATGCACCCCCAGTCTGCAAACTAAACAGTGGGCCCAGCACAGCTCCCCAAATGCTGGCAGCTGGCAGCCGGGCAGAACTCACTCTGGGAAAATTGGCCAGCCTGGCTGGAGAAAAGACCTACTGACACAGGGGCCTGCCCATGCCACATGGTGCCCATGCCACACTTCACTAAGCACAGAGAGTACCCCCAGTTATTTGAGAGAGACCTCTAACAAGAATGAGAGCCCAGGGAAGAGATGGGGAGGAAGAGCTGGTGGCATGTGGGTCACAGGAGACAAAGCCAGAGTGGAGAGAGGCCCGGGGGGAGCAGGGATGCAGGCGTGTGGAGCCACAAGCAGGAGTCCTGGAAAAGGCAGAAAGTGGAACAGAGAACACGGTCAGAGAAACAGGCTGACAAGCTCCCCAAACCAAGGGACAGAAGCTTCCATAACGAAACGGCACGACTTCCATTCGGCTCAGCAAAATTAATGGGAATCAGGACTCAAAGACTGATCACTACCAGGATAAAGAAGACGCCTTAAAAGCTCCCAGAGAGGGAAAATGAGAAAGCATTAGATCTCTCAGCAGCAGCAGTCCTCGTACCAGAAGGTAATGAGCAGCGCCTACAGGAACTCACTTACAATCCAGATTTCTAGACCAAGCCAAACTGTAAGAGCAAAGTATCTAACGAGGTCTCAACATTTATCTCCTGGTGGTGGTTGGGGAGTACTTATCTCCTGGGTACCTCTTTTCCCAACAAGCTACAAGAATATATACTGGACAAAAAATGGAGATTAAAAAAAAGGAAGACGGATTATCAGGGAGTGAGATGACCCAACACCTGAAATAAATCTCTGGATCCCACAACGTGTGTGGAGGAAACAGGACCACAGCAATGCAGCCTGCACACACCTGTGCAAAGGGCAGAGACTCTGGGAGGGAATGGCCCATAGGCCCAGGCTGCCTTGTGGCCTGTGAGAGGGCTGGGCAGAGAGGTGCGGTGGGGAATGGGACATCTATACTAGTGTCAACAATAAAAATACTACCTAACCAATGGACACAGACATCAGGGGGGTAAGAGCATGGCGGGGGGAGGAGACGACAACGGGGGGAGGGTGGGAATAAGGACACAGATGTAATACCTTAATCAATAAAGAGAAAAAAAACAATTAAAATAAAATTAAATGTAAAAAAAGTTGAGAAAACACAGAATAAATATTACTTAAAAAAAAAAAAGATGAAGCAAATAAAAACATGAAGACAATCACTAACTCCAGGAGAAACAATGACTTTTATTGAAAAGGAAATATAGTACAGGGTTCCTATAGAGAATGCTGGCATCTTGTAGACCCTGTGAAAATGGCTTTCTGAACTAGTATAGTAGAGGAGAGGATAAATGTATGTGCTGTCACCTTTCACTGTAGAAGCCAATAAACAGTATCCAAAACTGAAGAATGAAGAAATGATCACAGAAGCATGTTCTTTAGAAACCCAGAGTTAGGCACATCTCCTTCCTCTTCTAACCCTGGGGAACCAGTGGAGGTGCAAAGGCAGGTCCAGACCTGGCCTCCGACATGCTCTGGCTCTGTGACATCAGGCCCCTCACAGACTCTCCAGCAGACATGGAGACTCGGCCCCCTTCTGGACCTTGGTGGTGAATACTCAATAAGACAGAAGGGATGTCCAACACTTCCAACACAAACTTCCTGGTCACAAATTCAGGTCCCAATCTACAGCTTTGAAAATTCTTCTGACAATCCATCCCCTTGAATTATTTTTAATCTCAAACCATGAGAAGCAACTCTCAAAAGTTTTAAAAAATATGTTGGAAAACAGTATTTTCTAAACATGTTTTTGAAAAGAGCTATAATTAGTGATACATTTCAGAAGAACATCTCAATAAGTAACCAATGGTTTCCTACCTTGCCACCTTCTTGCTGGAGAGCCGCTTCGTTGGACTGTGCAAAATCAAAATAAACAGGAAAATCGTGTGAGAGAACAGACAGGGAGGAACGGGAGGAAACAGGAAATTCAGGCTGAAGAGATACGGGGATGGGGGTGCATCCATAGGCATGCAGCACCGTGCTTGCCAGGTCAGCTCCATGCACAGAAAGGCCTACTCAGCAAAACGTTCAGGAACATGGGCGCAATCTCAGGGGCTTGTCAAGGACTCAGCGAACTGCTATTGTTTCATACCTCAAAGAGACTTCCAATAGAGGCACAATCAGACCTCAGTTCAGAGGCTGACCCCGTGTCTGCACCCTCCAGCTGGTTGCACTGGGTCCAAGTCTTTGGCCAATACCACATCCCAAATGCTTCTGAAGCCAATTACCCTCCAAACAGTGGGTCCCCACATGAAACCTCACATGGGCCTGTTTGTAACAGCGAAGTGTGTCATTGGTTTTAACTTGGGCACTAATACCTCACACTTTGTAGCAAAGTACTTCTGGTGAGACTCCTCCCAACGAATAGCTTTCCTGGCAGCCAGAGAGCAGATTTCCAGCAAGTTCTAGATGGTAGATCCCAAAAAAGTCACATCCCCACTGCCTCTCACAGCCCACGATCCGTGAGGCACCACAGTGACACATTTGCCACCCACCTTCCACAGCAGGGTCGGACCTCAGCCCTGGGTGAGCTGGGTGGGCTGGCTGTTCTGTACAGATGCTATTCCTCCATTCCTCCAAGTTCTCTCTACTCTTACTAGCTGACCCCTTGTTATAGTTAGCCATGACTTAACCAACCTCTCAGGGAGTAGACTGGTAGTCCAGTGACTGGGTTTATAATTTGAAAATATGTCTCTGGGTAAAGCAGACATCTACATTTTTGTAAAATTAGTTGTTTTTACAGAGGGTCCCAGGTACCTGGAAAACATGATAGCTATCACCATCTTCTGAAGCTCACGGAGTAGAAATTATGTCTGATATCAAAGCATCCAGATACAGTTTGGATTAAATTACCTTTTATCTTCCACAAACCATGACCAAACACATTTATTTTGAGGCAATTCCATGGACACCAACAGGCAAGATTCAGATATCTTTAACTGAGTGTTTACGGGGAAATGACTGACAGCTGTGTCCTGATCATAATAATAACTTTAATGATATATTAACCAACCTGGTAGAGCCTTTCTTAGGGAATGGGTGGCTGAAACTGGAGGTGAGACCCCACTAGATTTACTGGGAGTACTGGCCACGTCCCAGTCTATTATCTGCCCCACAAAGCCTAGCAGAGGTGACCATGGCAGTCCTGGAACAGATTCTCCATATGGGAAAAGATCATTTCTATGTCAAAAATCTTCAGAGACTAAGAGTTGACATACCTGTACTGGAACCTACTTAACAGAAAGGCAAGTCTTCACGTGGAAAGGATAAATGACCCCTCACCAGAGCACCCATGTAAAACACAGGGGTTAGACTGGCTTTCCCTAAACAGAGGCCACTGGATCTTTGGGATCACAATACACCACATTTTTCAAGCCTCCCTAAAGGCACCCCTCAAAGACACTTCCAGTTTCTCATCAGTGCTTCAGGCTCCTTCTGAAGCTGCCAATGGGCCACAAATGTTGGGATCCACCTAACTGGGCATTTGCTGAACTCCAGCCTGTGTTGGCATGTTACACAGAACATAAGAAAAAGTGTCAAACAGATAAAACGCACTGGAATTGGAACTAGAGGCAGAATAGCAGGTATAACAGGGCCAAGGTCATGAGGACCCACCAGAAAGACCGAGGTGGCCTTGGCTGAGGCCCCAAAGGGGAAGGCTCCTCAAGATATGTAAGTGGTTTTCAGAAGACCACTCTAAACACACTGAAACCATCAGGGTAGTTCAAATTTCTGCCAATTTTTATGTAACCTTCCACCCCTTCTTCCAAGAAGCCTCCCTGGATTGTTGCCTGGGAGCCCACAGCCCTGATCAGCCCGTACCAAGTGGCCCACCCAGAGGTTTGCCCATATGACCAGCTAAGTCAACAATATGCTTAATGAGCATGTCAATATATGCAAACTACCCAAAAAGGTTTTCTATAACTGGAGCTTGTGAAGTTGTGGAAAGCCAGCAGGAGCAACTGCTTCCTCCTGAAGCTCTGACCTGAGCTGCATTGGGTACTGGGGATGAAAAGGGAAGCAGATGGTCTGACACAAACTGGACCCAGGAGGTGGAGGAGAGAGAACAGACTGATGAGGGCGGAGAGCAGCAATACATGCTGGGGTCCTGTTTTAAAAACGGGGTAGCCACGCTGGATTCTTCTTGAAACGGCATCTGAGGCAGCCTTGTGAAAGGAAGTTCAGGAAAGGGGCTCACCCAGAGAATGCGCACCTGATTTAAAACAACACCCTGAAAGCTGACTGCGAATCTGTTTTGAAAGACCAGATCTTACTTTAACTTTCCCATGCTGTTTCATGTGACTCCCAATTAAAGAAATCTTTTAGTAAAATCTTTTAGAAAGAAAGAAAGTAGCTCTTTCTAAGAACAGACTTTCATGAGTTGGACTTCCTTATGCAGGATACATAGCATCTAAAGATCGTCTCCTCCCTCGTTTCCTCCCGAAGGGAAAGCAGCAGCTGATTAGACTGCGGCATGCACAGTAGCAAGTAGGGTGAAGGGCACCAAACAGGCTCAACGCATGCGGGGAGGGAGGGGCAGGGCTAGGGAAGAGTCCCGTGTCTGCATGCTCACCTTCACTTCAGGAAGCCCCCCCACCGCTGGAGTGGGCTAGCCCAAGGAGTGGCACCTGGGGCCAGACCAGCCAGGGCAGCTGTGGACAAGAGTCCCCTCACCCTGGAACACAGAGCAGGCCAGGCACTGCGTCAGTTACCTATTCTTTTCAAGATCATTCAGGCGGGCGGAAAGATCCTCTAGGCGGTTGATTTGTTTATGGCACTGGCTACAGTAAAACTCAAAGGCCTCATCAGTGAGGATGCTGTGCAGCTTTGTGGCAAGCGGGTCGGCGCTAGAGAGACAAGAAGTGTCAGTTCAGGAGACAGCCAGGACTGTTCAGGTTACCCGTGACTCCACACAGGGCTAGAGCTGGCTAGGCAAAAGCACACTGTCAGGTAGCTGGCGGTGGAAGATGCTGACTCTTACTGAACTTTCAGACTGCTGTAAACCCACCTCCCTCAATGTCACCTGTGACCCATGACACACACCACCTCAAGTTGCAGAGGGCTCAGCCACACACCTGCTCCTTCCTGGTCAGATGCTCAGAGGAAACAAAGTGGCCCATCAAGTCCCCTTAACAAGAAGGAAGTGCCAGGACACACTGCTTCCTCCTCGGTTAAGCACTCAGCAATGTGAGTGCAAAGCACGTCTCCAGGTGCAGTTTTACTCACTATACTATAACTGCTTTAATACGCTCTGAAAATCACCAGTATCAGCCCTGGTCAGTATAGCTGTGATTAGAGTGTCGGCCCACTCTAGGGTCTTGGGTTTGATTTCCTGTCAAGGGCACATGCCTAGGTTGCAGGTTGGCCCCTATCCCTTGTTGGGGCACCTGCAGGAGGTAACCAGTTTATGTGTTTCTCTCATACCACTGTTTCTCTCTCACTCTCCTCCTCTCCCTTTCCCTCTCTCCCTCCCTTCCACTCTCTAAGAAGCACTAGAAAGCCCGGTTGGTGCTGCTCAGTGGTTGAGTATCAACCCATCCACCAAGAGGTCACCGGTTCAATTCCTGATCAGGAACATGCGCTGGGTCAGGCTCAACCCCAGCAGGGGCCATGCAGGAGGCAGCTAATTAATGTTTCTCTCTCATCGATGTTTCTCTCTCATCAATGTTTCTTTCTCCCTCCCTTTTCCTTCCTCTCTCAAAAAAAATCAATAAAAACATGCCTTTAAATAAACAAACAAAAACAACCCACCAATATTAAAAACTACACATGAATTATGAATCACCAATAATTCTGTTATTTTTTAAGGCCTTTGTTAAAAAGTCAGAATTCTATTAGCCTCCCTGGGCTTTCAGGGCACTGGTGATGCACCAGCCAGATGGCAGCAATGTCCCTGGGGCATGAGGACCCACAGGCTTTTAAATGCCAATTTGGGCCCTGGCCACGTGACTCAGAGGGTTGGAGCATCGGCCCATACACCAAAAGGGTCGCAGGTTCAATTCCTGGTCAGGGCACATACCTAGATTTTGGGTTCAATCCCTGATTAGGTTATATATCGGAGGCAACTGATTGATGTTTCTCTCTTACATTGCCCCCCCCCCCCACTCAAATCAATAAATGTATCCTTGAGTGAGGATTAAAAAAAAATTTTAAGCCAATTTGGAAGTTCGATTTGAAGAAAGGTTAAAGTGGTCTTTGCTGATTTGGTTCAGAGAGAGCATTGGCCTGCGGACTGAAGGATCCTGGGCTCGATTCCGGTGAAGGGCACATGCCCAGGTTGCAGGCTCGATCCCCAGTAGCGGGTGTGCAGGAGGCAGCCGATCAATGATTCTCCCTCATCACTGATGTTTCTATCTCTCTCTCCTTCTCCCTTTTTCTCTGAAATCAATAAAAATCTATTTTTTAAAACAAGGAAGTTTGAAGTGAAACATCAATTGTAGAACAAAAGTCACACTTGAGACAAAAATCAGTGATACACTGGACAAGAGACAGGGACAAATTAAACAAATAGGACAAGATTCCCAAAACAGGACAGAAATGCACACTTAGCAACGCCAAGTCCTTTGGCCTTGATTTGAACACCAACGCAAGTGTGCGCGTGGGAAGAGGAGTCACTGAAAGAAAGCTGCCGCCTCACTCCCTCCCTCCCTCCTAGAGATGCCTTTGAAAGGCTCTATCCCCACACTGGGGGGCAGCTTAGGGGACAGTGCATGGAGAAAGCAAGGCACACACCCCTGGCCCTGGCCCCCACCCAGGTCTTCTAGGTGTGGGTTACAGTCTGGGTAAAGGAAGAATCTTGCAGTTGATGGTTTCAAGATACTCTGCCTTTGCTGTTAGCAAGATGGAGAATTCCAAGAACCAGTGCCCAGGAGAGGTGAGTGCAGTGCAGTCTGTCCAGCCAGGCGGGGACCTCACCTGAAGGGAGGACATGTTCTCTGATGTGCCGCTGCCAGTGAGGGCTGCCAGGCCCACAGGACAAAGCACATTCAGACCCCTTGTTTGGATACAAGTGCTGGCTTTCTCCCAGGGCCTCCCAAGAGGAAGGACAGCTGGGGAGTAGCCAGCTCCATAAGGGTGGATCTCACCTTTTAGATACTTCAGTGCAAAGCCAGAACTTTCCAGACAGTTTGGGAATGTCAGGTAATTATAAGGAAATGAATCAAAGAATTGTTTGTGATGTGCAAGGCTCCCTCAGAGGCTGGTAAAAGGGTACATATTTTTAGCTACAAGAGAAATAAGGTCTGAGGATCTAATGTAAAACAGAGAGCAGAACTTACATGCTCTCTTATACATACATGCACCCTTAGACATCCAGCCATATAGCTTCCCTCACAGCCGGCTACCAACCATAACGAGATCACAACTAGTGGCTAAGGAACCCACAGAGCCGAGTGTCCCAACACAGGTTCTGTGCCACGTGGTTCAGCTGAAGCCTCATAAATGTGGAGCCATCTGGGAATATAAGTGGATGAGAAAAACTTCAGCTGACTGTCGCTGAGGCATCAAAATAAAATTTTGACTGTGTATGTTAGTTATATTACAACGAATAAAACAAGTTCTCTCTCACCAATTTATGAACCAAAAGGGGAAACTTCCCCACAACTAAATATGGGGTGAGCAGGAGGAGGACACATGCACCAATGCAGGAATGCATTACCTGGGGGTGAGAAAAGTAGGGTCTCTGCAGCCGTGCTCCCCATTGCAGAGGGTCTCTGGGGACAGTTCTGCCTCACTGCCCTCACCATAGTCCTCAAAATGTTCCTCATCACCTATCACCGTGACGACAGACTGGCTGTGCAGGTGGGATCTGAAAAGGCAAAACAGAAAAGACACATTGTGCTCAGGGCCATGACAGTCCTAGAGTTGAAGGCGTGATGAGCACTTTCCAGCAGAAATGGATTCAAACGTCCTAGTAGGCACCTCATGGGACCAAGGTGACACCTGGAGGAAGGAGGAATCTTTTCAAAATAAGGCTGAGTCGTTTGGATATCAATATGGGGAAAATTATTCCTACCTTACATCATACACAAAAAAGAGAGATAACAGATCTATAAGAAACGGACCTCTGTGATCCATCTCCAGCATGGTCGGCGTCTGGTGGAATTTGCTGAATTTCCCCAGGGCAAGAGAATGTGGGGAGGAGGGAAGAGGACGTAGGAGGGCCAGCATTTCGGTGGAAACCTCTCCAGGGTCTGCCTCAGCTAGACAGGGGAGGTGGAGTCAGCTAGAAAGGCCTTAGCTCAATTTTTGTAAATGGCTCAATGGGAGACAGCAAGACCTAGGTGACATATGAGGAAATGAGTGACCTCATAGTGCTCAGCCAATGAGGAACTGGAGGAGGGACTAAATAAACAGGCTGTGTTCTAATTGGTTTGGCTCAGTGGATAGAGAATCCGCTTGTGACTGAAGGGTCCCAGGTTCTTGGACCAAGGGCACATGCTGGGGTTGTGGGCTCCATCGCCAGTAGGGGGCGTGCAGGAAGCAGCTGATGGATGATTCTCTCTCATCATTGATGTTTCTATCTCTCTCTCCCCTCTCCTTTCTCTCTGAAATCAATGAAAATATATTTTTAAAATAATAAATAAATAAGCTATATTCCCTGTCCCATGTGTGAGCATGCACAATGGACGCCCACACTAAAGAGTGTATTAAAGGTCTGATTTTCTCCATACCTCCATTTCCGAGTCCATCATTTGAAATTCAGACAGGTGAGCTATTTCTCACAAGATGTGAGTAGGAAGGCAAAATAATAGGCTTTTAAAGAGAAGCAGAAGTAAACATTATAGTGATGTGGAGGTAAGCAAAACTTTATCAAACAGAACACAGAAGTGCTAACCACAGAAGAAAAACAGATAAACTGGACTATATAGCAAATTAAAAGCATCTGTTCCTCAAAGACACCACCAAGAAACTGAAAAGGCAACCCCCAAAGTAGAAAAAAGATATCTGTGAGGCTCTCCACAGAGCACGTCAGTGTCCCCCCCATCCCCCCCGCCCCGCCCGCTTTCCCAGCGAGCTCATCGCCTGCCCGGCCCACAGCACAGTGGAGCCTCTCCTCCCTCTTCCCTCTCTCAAGCCTGTCTTGGTCTCTCCTAAGCTCCAAGGGCCCTTCTTTTGCTCTAACTTGTTTGCTGAGCCCATTCTTCTAGGGCTCGCTTCCACCTCCGTGACTTTCTAAATAAACTTTCTCTTATTAAAAAAAAAAAAAAAAGATATCTGCAATCCACAAACAGGATAAGGGACTCATCTAAAATATATAAAGAACTGCTACAAATCAGTAAGAAAAAGACAGACTCCAGGACCAACAGATGTTGAGAGACCAAATCCCCCCTACTTATGTGCCACTTTGCACTCCAACAGCACAGGTGAACAGCAGCCAGCAAGACCATATGGCCAAGCCAAAGAAAGTTTTATAATAAAACTTTATTATCCGGCTTTTTACAGAAAATGTTTACAAAATGAGTAAAAGACACGAACAGCAAATTCACAAAAGAGGATCTCCAAACAGGCAATAAAGGCAAAGAAAAGATACAAAAGGTGCCCATCCTCATGTGTCACCGGGGAAATGCTAGTAAGAACTATCCCACACCAACATATACTCCATGCACTCCAGAAAGCACACGTGAAAAAAGCAGACCGTGCCAAGTGTTGCTCAGGACGGGGAGCAACCAGAACCCGAAGCACTGGCATGGTAACTACCCTACGCCCTGCCTGTACCATCAGTAAGTCACTTCCACAGCTGAACATGTGTGCTCCAGATGCACCACCGAAACATGTAATGTTTACAGCAGCTTTAGTCCTAAAACCAAAGTACATATCGACAGTAAATTAAAAAGCTGCAGCATATTCATACAGTGTAATGTTCTACTAATAAATGATTTACAACTGTGCACAAAAATATGAGAAAATCTCATAACTACAATATGAAAGAAGTCAGATGTAAAAGATATTTTAATCTTAAGGTACAAAACCAGGGAGAGTGACACTGCCATTAAAAAGCCAGGGTGGCCCTATCTGGTTTGGCTCAGTGGACACAGCAAGGGCACACACCCTGGCTGCAGGCTCGATCCTCAGTAGGGGCGTACAGGAGGCAGTCAATCAATGATTCTCAGTCACCATTGATGTTTCTATTTTGCTATCTCTCCCTTTCCCTTCCGCTCTGAAATCAATAAAAATATATTTAAAAAAACCCAAAAAACTGGGAGGCCCTGGATAGTTTTCTCAGTGGGTAGAGCATCAGCCCGCGGTCTGAAGAGTCATGGGTTCAATGCCAGTCAAGGGCACATAACTTGGTTGCAGCCTCGATCTGGCCATGTGGGAGGCAATATCTCTCTCTCATATCTATGTTTTTTTCTCTCTCTCCCCTCCTCCTTCCACTCTCTCTAAAAATTAATGAAAAAATATCCTGGTGGAGGATTAACAATAAAAAAAAGCCAGGGCGGACCTGGCCAGTGCTGTTCAGCGGGTAGAGCTTAGGTCTGCACACCGAAGGATTCTGGGTTCCATTCCAGGTCGAGGGCTCATACCTGGCTTTGATCCCGGGCCCCAGTAGAATTGTGTTTGGGAAGCAATCCATCGTTGTGTCTCTCTCACATCAACACGTCAATGTTTCACTCTCTCTCTCTCCCTCCCTACCTCCCTTGCTCACTATCAAAAAATCAATGGAAAAATATCTTTGTGTGAGGATTAATAACAAAAAAGGCCAGGGCACCTGGGAGGGAGCAGGAAGGGTCTCCCTCTATGTGGCATGTCTGTACTATTATGACAGATGCACTTGCATGTCATTATATGATACTTCAATTAAAGAGAAAAAGTGAAAAACTCTGAAAGGACCAAACAAAAAATGAAATAAAATAAAATAAGTTGAAAATAAAACCCAACCACTTCCAAGGATGCTATGCCTGGTGGCTTCCTAAGCAGCAGAGGGCAAAACCACAAGCTGTCATTCAGGTCCACATGGGCCATGGGCACCTCTCCTACCCTCCCCCCTTCTCTCCCTGGTCCTCAAATGCATTGGGGCACCAGGAGATAGGGGGGAAGCAGGAGGTCTGATTAGGGATGCCATAAAGACGAGGTTCTAAGATCCTGACAGAAAACATTTACTGAATACTGTGTCTTTCCTGGTTTACAAGAATTGTGATGACAAAAATCCAAAAAACCAAGTTAATGTTTTCTCCTAGAATTTCTACTTCTGTGGCCAAAGAAGTTGTGCAGCGTTTATAACCACTATAATCTGCTATCAGCAGGAGGGGCATCTCCTGACAGGGAAGTCAGCTGTGACCAGGAGATGGCTTAGGGCAACTGACACAGGCCATTCTGCAGGGTCCACATTCTCTCCCACATCCTGTGATGATTCTAAACCACTCTGACATAAACCCCTACATGAACCAAATCTGACCATCAGACACATCTTATGCACAATATCCAGACCATGCTGGGGTGGGTTACAGACCTGCCTGGGAGCAGCAGCAGAGCACCATGGCCAGGCTCCTCCATGGCATCCATGCACTCGGAGGGCATGGCTGAGCCGCCCGCACTATCCATGTCCCCTTCAGGCTGTAGCTCAGGATGCACCAGGGTGCTCGTGTCCTCATCGGTGAAGGTCTCACACTCGCTGTAGGTGCTCTCGGAGCCCATGTATGCGCTGTCTGTTACCTCATTGGCCTAAAAGAGAGTGCCAAGAGTCAGTCCTGGCACCCTGGAAATAACCATGTCCACGTGCGGCATTCAGTGCAAAAAAACCCAACACCCAACATAACACACTGCTGTTGCAGAAGCAGAAATGACCACGTGGAGGGGGGGGCTCTCACACCTGAAAAAAGTCCCTACTATAGTTCTAAGCAAAAACATTAGCTTATAAAACAATTTAATATTGTTTTAAAATGAAACATAGGTAGTATGTCCAAGTACAGAAAACTATTGGAGTAATTTTTAAAATACATTTTTATTTATTTTATAGAGAGGAAGGGAAACATCAATGTGAGAAAACACTGATTGCCTCCTACACGTCCCCATACTGAAACCCATGTATCCTTACCAGAACTGAACTGGCAGCCTTTTGGTGTATGGGACAACACTCAAGCAACTGAGTGTATGCATACTGGCCAAGGCTGGAGTGATTTTTAGAGTAAGTTAATAATTATACTTAAAAAAGATATAAAGCATCTTAACACATGGTAATCCCAGAACAATCACCCATTTTGTGGCTTCCAGCATTAGAATTATTTATATACTAGGGGCCCGGTGCACAAAAATTTATGCACTCGAGAGGTCCCTCAGCCCGGCCTGTGCCTTCTCACAGTCTGGGACCCCTCTGGGGAAGTGCACCTGCTGGCGTGCCTGACCTGCCTGGGTGAGGGGCTGATGGCTGTTTGCAGACTGGCCAAGCCCCCCAGTGGGAACCCAGACCCCATGGGGGTGTGGCTAGCCTGGGTGAGGGGCTGAGGGCTGTCTGCAGGCTGCCCACAGTCCCTTCAGGTTTTGGGTCCCTACTGGGGTACCTGGCCAGCCTGGGTGAGGGGCTGATGGCTGTTTGCAGGCTGGCCAAGCCCCCCAGTAACATCCCTCACCCCATTGGGTTGTAGCCAGCGTGGGTGACGGGCTCAGGGGTGCTTTCAGGCTGCCTACAGCTCCCATTGGCCCAATGTCCCAGCAAGGCTGGCTGGAAGCACGTTTCTGGGGTTTGTTTATCTTCTATAATTGATGTACTTTTCCTTTAAGCTGAGGCCTAGTAACAAAACCTCCTCTCTGCTTCAGCTCGTGGATTCTATAATGAAACAATGTTACTCTTAGTAGTCAGGCCAGGCCTGCTGTTTCCTTTAGCTCCCGAGGATTCTATGATTGATATTTTGTTGCAAACATGTTTTGCCTTGAGCCAGGATAAGCAGAGCCCACCGCAGTTTCAGTTCCAGTCCTGCTGCAATGGAAGCTGCCCTTTACTCAGGTCCGTGAGTGGCGGCCTCCATGTTGGCTGGGTTAATTTGCATACAGTCCCTCTGATTGGCTGGTGGGCGTGGCTTAGGCATTCTGAAGAAACGGTTAATTTTAATATTATGCTTTTATTAGTTAGGATAAGAATTAGCATTCATAGTGCAAGAATATGCCTTTTATTTTAAAAAGTCACCATTAAGCCCAAGCTGGTGTGGCTCAGTTGACTGGGCGTTGTCCTATGTAACAGAAGGTTGCTGGTTCGATTCCAGGTTGCGGTCGTGCTCTCACATCGATGATTCTAACAACCAAGAAACTATTCTTAAAAAAAAAGTATAGGGAGAAACAAGATGGCGGCATAAGGTAAACACTGTAAATGCAGCCGTAAACAACTATTTCAGAAAAACCACGAAAAGAACACACGGACACCACTCGCACCCGCAGGAAGGATGGCTGAGTGAAAATCCTACAACTAGAAAAGAGTCTGAGACTCAGAGGAGCAGCGGAAGCGAAGTACAGAGGTATGGAGGCGTGCGCACGGGGCTCGGGGAGAGGGCTGGCGCTGGAGGACGCGATTC